>JAIUND010000101.1:0-119906 GCA_034699125.1 Gisinianus flammeolus | reverse complement strand
GTGGCCTTCCCTTGAATCTCTTGTAAAGTCCTCTCCGGTTGTGATTGAGCCCTTGGCGGGATGAAACTCATCATTTTCGTCAACAATCCAGGATTTTGTCATTTAATCCCCAGAGCTCAAAGAGTACCAATCAAATTGGTGATTTCCCCTTTCTCACAGTGAATCAAGCTGAGCCCTTTGAGTTTTCATCCATTGACAATTCCGGCTGAGTCAGTGACTCTCAAAATTTGACATTCGTTGTCCGCATGGAGAGATGCCTAAAATGTTCACACAATTATAGCATGTTTTGTCTGCATTTAATAAAATGTCAAAAGGAATAATTAATAAGAATTATTCGTATTCCATGAGACTCGAATCCAGAAGATTTTGTATGTGCTGAATATCTGGGATTCATGTATTCGAATTATGCGTATTCCATCAGACTTGAATCCAGAAGATTTCGTATATGCTGAATACTGGGGATTAATATATTGGAATTGTTTGAATTCCAATCTACGTTGAATCCAGAAGATTTTGTATGTGGTATACTTGGGATTACAAATGCTGCAATCCTGAGAGATTCCTCGCTTGCGTAATCTCCTGGATTCAGATATTTGGTAATCCCAAGGATACGGCTAATACATTACGAGAATGGGGGATATACAAAGGATTCCGGTCACGTGACTGGTTTGGGATTGACAATTTTCTGAATCTCTGGGATTCCGTCATTTTGTTGATCGTATGGTAATCCTAATTCAAAAGCTTATACATTACGTGAATGGGGGATATACAAAGGATAACAAACAAAGTGAACAAGTGGGATTCCAAATTTCTTAGAGTGTATATATATATAGGATATAGGAGGCGGATATGCCTATAAAGGAATGGTGAAGAGAAGGGCTATAGGTATCCTTAGGACCTGACTCTTACCACCTGGGTCATAAGAATAGCCTCTTACCACCCGGGTCAGAGAGGGGTAGTCCTCTTATGACCTGGGTACTCTTCTGACCCACGACATACTGTGTCCTCAGAAACTAAGTTTCCATCGGTCATTATCGATATGTGGATTTAAAATGCTTAATCCTTTTCTCTACCTGCTCCTGTCCCAAAAAAACATTCCAACTTCCAATACTTTTACATGCAAAGTTGAACTCTTTTTCGAAAGCCATGGAAAACAATGAAAGGCAAAGACATGGCCAGTGTGCGAGACTCACTGCAAACGTACCACTCCATCAAGTAAAAGGTATAGCCCAAAATACTTAAAAATACAGCTTGGAATTGTCTAATGCCTTTACAGTACGAGTCTCGCCCTGGTCATGTCTTTGCCTTTCATTGTTTTCCATGGCTTTCGAAAAAAGAGTTCAACTTTGCATGTAAAAGTATTGGAAGTTATGGAATGTATATACCCTTCATTGAACCAGTATGCTGTATTCCGTGCATATATATGTACATATATGTACTGGAAATAAAAGGGCATAATATGTATATACATAGTACCTACACATTCACAGCTCACTTCATGTAAACATTTATTATGTATGTATTTTATTCAAAATTTTTGGTATAAACAGACACAAGCCTATCATGATCTAAACTATGTGCCTGATACAATATACTTATATAATTAAATATAATATAGTTTAATATACTAAAGTTTTGAATGAATGTTGGTGGCTTTAATTTTGCAAAACTTGTACTTGTAAATTGAGACAAATGAATGTAACAGAAATTGCACCTTGACAAGATGAATTTTTGGCTCAATGCTCTCCACTCAAAACCAGTCCTTCCATTATCGTTATACTCATTTGGACATCAGATGAGTTAAATTTCGTATTCGTCATTTAAATTAACATGTTCATTTCAAGTTTTAATAACTTTTTCAGTGACAATACATTATATACCATTGAAATGAAAAGTTCACGAAGTTATAAACAAAATGTAACAAATAAACAAAAAAAAACGTACAAGAACAACATTGCAATTCTATACTAGCTTCAACATACTTATTATTGTTGTTAGTATTCAAGTACATCATAACAGTACCTATAAAGACTTACATGAGGGTCGTTCGAAAAAAAATTATTGTAAAAAATCGTAAAAGTATGTATTTAGAGAGAACACTATCGTGGAGCATAAAGCATAAAAAACCTCTTGTTGAATTGTATCCTTACTACGTATATACTTATTTGTGTCGTACAAAATAAAAAAAGAAATAACAATGACTACAACCATTAAACATTTTAGAGCACAAATAACTTACTTCAAATAAGTAATCCACACTTATTTTTCAGAGGTAAATGTATGTATATAAATAAGTAAATAATAATAGTATAATGATAATTTGTTGTATAAAGCATTTAGGGGGTGGTATGAGTCGGTAACTTGGTCCTGGTTTTAAATGCAAAGTCACATGGATCACACATGAAGCCGAACATGGTACCGAGTGGCCGTTTTGCACATTCTGTAGAGTTCAAAATTTTTAATTACATTACAATTTCAAAGAAAGTCCATAAATATGCAATTGAACAACATATTGTGGTAATTGGTATATTATTATAGTTCTTACCTCTATGAACCCATTTTTCACAGCTTCGACATTCCGAAAGAGATTTGTCGTCAAGTTTTATGTGAACTTTTAAGCAAGTCGGGCAGAATTGTCCCTTCTTATACAACTTATGGCAGGATATACATAAAGAGTGCATGAAATTCCTTGAATTTTTATCGCCTTTTTTGAACTATAAATATTTAGAGAGAACACAAAGCATGTAAATCGATTGTACATGACAAATTTAAAGCTAAAAATGATAAATATCTTTATTAGTGCTGTAATTTACTGTACTATTAATAAATACCTCGTGATGCCATTCGGCTGGACCGTCTGGAGATGGCTGTGTTGCACCACATGAATGACAGACGGAACAAACTTGGCAATGCCAACGACCAACTGGTACTTTTCGCAGACCAACGCAATAAATGTGATATCTGAATGTAGCAAAACAATAATACGAGACTGGATTGTTATAGATATAGACTATAATTTTCTTACTTGATTATTAAACTAAATTTGTTTCAAAGTTTGTACTGAAAATTAAAATGCAAAGTACACTCACCCTCTATCACAAAGATCGCAGAAAAGCATTTTATCTTCATCCGCTGGATCATTACATTCTATACAATTTTTACAGTCCGTACATTGCCAATTGTATTTTGTAATGAAAGGCAGCATGTCTACTCTTAATTCCAAACATGAGGGATGATCTATGTGGAACAAGGAAAATAGTGTGTTTAAACTTGAACGCAATTCACGGATCCCAGTTTAAACAAAATGAACCATAATTATAACTTGTAGTACATGTACTTACTCGGTACATCGCATTTAGTACAATGAAGAAGAGCTTCTGGTTGCCCAAGTTTGTTTTTAGTGTAATCTCCTTCGCACGTTTTGCAAAACCGCAAATCCCCAGGTTCTACCAAGCCATCGGGCAACAATCCACTGAATCTAGGACCGTTTGGTACTACTACAGAAGAAAGCTCACTCGAGGATCTGAAATTCATACATTGAGACGTTTTCAATATTATTATTACACTTCCATTCCAATAGCTCACGTCTGTGATTTAATAAATTAATAACAAAATGTACTTACGACGAGTCATCGCTATCAGAATCAGAGGATGACGACGATGACATACTCTCATCTTCATCTTCACTCTCAATTGGTTTAAGAGATTGGTGAGGCACAATAGGACCATACAGAACAGTGTTCAAGGGTAAATATTTTAATTCATCTGGTGTGAATGTTTTGTAGCTGTCCGAATACTGGCCTGCCATTTAAATGAATAAAAAGACATTATTAAATATTAAATCATATAAGGACAACTTTATCAAATTCTAGATATATAGTCAGCGCCAGCGCACATATTGGTATTCTTGTTCAATTCATTTGAAAAATATGCCTAAACTTTAATAGAGCTTTAGTCTTGCTTTACCTGGTAAAACAGCAACAGGATAATGACCAACCTTTGTTGCTTCTGCGGGTAAAACTTTCATTTTCCCCTTTTGATAATGTAAAGTCCGAGTTTGTAAATCAAATGAGCAGGAGCGATCATCTTTTCTTTGCCTATTCATACTGAAATTCCATTTTACACAAGATTTGAGACAGCGGCGGTAAAATTCAGCAGTTCGGTCTCGTACGGGTGTTGGAACACTATTAGATATTTTATTTTTGACCAATTCCTTTTCTTTTCTTTCTCGAAGCATTACACTAAAGTCTTCATATTTTTCTGGGAAATCGTTAAACATGACATCCAAAACGTCACTACTACTTAAAGCAGTCAAACCCAAATCACACTGTGTCTCAGAAACAATTTGTTTTGCTCGGAGAAAATCCCTCTCTTCGATATCCACAATACGACGTTTCATATCAGGATATTTTCTCTTGAAGGACTTGACACCTAAATACTCTGAGACTTGTTCTTGAAGCATAAACATCTCTCCTGTTTCTTCTGTTTGAGGCCAACAGTACTCAAATAATGAGTCAGCTGTTACAGGTTTTCTAAATAATTAAACATAAGTACATACCTTTAATTGACGTAAATTTTATTTACTTCGAATTCATTCATTCATTTTGTTTCATTAATAAATAAGTCTGTATAAAAATACTACAACTGTTACCTATCGGGTATTAGATCCTTGGTGAATTTTTTGGCTTTGATTGTTGTGCCAGTGGCTGATGTGCTCGTAGAACTCATGTTACTTGCTCCCACAGATTCTTCCTCTTGAGCAACGATTGAACTGATTGCAGCAAGGCCTGCTCAGAAAATCATTTTTCCGTTTGTATTTAAAATTTTGTCATTTTTTTTATAATATATTAATATAATATAATATATTTTTTTGTACACAAAATCCAGCACTTTAATGAAATATAAAAGATGATTAAAAAATGGTAGAAAAAAAACAAAATACTTTGAATCAAAGCAATAGGCGGTGGTTTGATGTCTGCACTCATTCGAGTTTCTTCTTCAAAAACTTGAACCGGTGGAGCAACAATTAGTGGTTTAATTTCTTTCTTCGGTCTTTCACGTTTTTCCTTCTTTTGCCTTGGCTTCCGGGGTTTCAAAATTCGACGAACGCCTCCACGCCCAGCACCACGTATACGGGGTCCTTTGTGGAAATGAAAGAAATTAATACGTGAATAAATGAGTACACAAAAATTTTGTGACAAAATTTGTCTGTCTATGATAAAACCAGTCTGATGAGACATATTTTGTAATCTTAAAGTTATTGGTTCGGAATTGACATTTGACGATCTTTTTCAAAAAACCAACCATGTACGTAAAATCACTTTTTTGCATATTGGTGGACAAAAGAACATTGAGAATATTTTTAGGGCAAGTTTAAACCTTTTTTACTGATAAAAAAGTAGTTTAAAATCGTCGTTAAACTTTTCTTAAAATTCGAAATGAAAGTAAACCGATGATTTGCCATTGAAATCTACATAAAGTAAATGGGAAAATCATAGAAATCGTAAATACCTCAATCATCCTTTTTATCTTGGAAAGACACATATAGAAAAGCTTTGTTCTCTGGCAGAAACACAAAAAGGAAATCAATACAAAGGAGAAGTGAAAGTGAGTTGCTACGTGAGTTTCTTCTACTTTAAGTTTAAAATATTTGAAAATAGTATTTGAATAGCCTGCCTTCATGTTTTTCCTCGTATGACTGATTATCGGTTGGACTAACACAAACAATGAAAAGTAAGAAATATTTTTGGCAATAACGATCTGATTATTTTCAAAATGTAAAATAATAACCTCTGGGCGCTCCTCTTCTTCTTGGTATTAGAACAGAAGGTGAAGGAATAACTTCAGAGTTTCTATCTGTAGGCACTGGAGTAATCGTTTCCAAAGTCTCCTCCGGTTCATTTTTTTGGTCTCCGGCGGGTGCAACAGTAATAGTAGTAGTAATAGTAGTAGTACTAGGAGTAGTACTAGGAGTAGTAGTGGAAACGTCTAAATTCTCTACAACTGATTCTTCTGTTGGCAGGGGCAGAATTGAAATTTTTCGTTTTTGTAATTTTTTGATCGCTTTTAATTTCTCTCGATCAATTTTGTTTTTATTTGTTGAACCCCGAGGTCTTCCTCTTCCACGACCAGTACCTGCTGGAGTTGCTCTCACCGGAACCTCGGCCTTGACACGATTAACACTGCCTTTTGGTCTTCCACGAGGTCGACCGGTCCCAGGAGTTTTATCTTTAAGTTTCTCAGTAGGAGTTATTGTCAAGTCTTTATTTATATTAATACTATTATTATTATTAGTAGCATTTGTACTTTTGTCATCGACCGTCTCAAAGGAAAAAGCAAGACCCGATGATGAACCTTCCAATTCTGGTTCATCTTTTTTCCTACGGATTTTTAAACGTGGAACAACTAAATCTGGCATAAAAGGCTTAGTGGGTTTTCTTTTTCGTTTAGTTCTTCTGGCATCATTGGTTTTCCCCTTTTTAATGGGACTGAGAGGTTCAGCCGCTCCAATTTCTGATATTACTCCTTGATCGCCAATGGTGATCGTAATTGTGTTATCCCTCGAGGATACTGCATCACTATTAACATTGACACTTTCTGCATTGGATTCCTCATCATCTTCGTCATCAACTTCATCTTCCTCGTCCATTTCTTCTCCATCATCATCGTCGTCGTCATCATCATCTCCAACACGGATGTTTTGACTTTGATTATTCCTTGTATTAGTACTACTACCACCACCAACACCACCACTATTACTACTATTATTATTAATTTTAATTTGAGAATTTTCATCCTTGTCATCAATGTTGATATCAACTACTTTTCCATTTGCTTGTTTTTGAACTTGACGTAAAAATTCTGGATGAAGTTGTCGAATGACATGATGACCGATGGTTTTGGATTGTTTTTCTTTCATTCTTAAATTTGAGACTGGAGGTTGAATTAGAGGTGATACTTCCTCTGCACTACTCACATTACTATTTGTATTCCCACCACCACTACTAGTTGGCGATGATTCTTCTTCGTCAGCCTGAATAACATCCGAAAACCTGGGTGATGGTTCCGATGAATTTGATACGTTGGAATCCGAAGAGCTAGACTCGTCAGCCAAAATGGCAGAAGTATCTGATGTAGATTCATTTGCAGGTTTCGGATTACGCCTGATTTGTAGTTTGATGCTTGGACTTGAATTTGCCGAACTTGTCACAAAAGTGGAGGACATTTGACTTGAATTTGAAGAACTGGATCGAAATGATCCTACCAACTCTGAACTCAAAGGTTCTTTTATGATTGTTGTAGTTGAAGGTAATGATGATATGCTAGTTGAAAATACTTTATTTGGAGATGAATTTGGAAATTTTGAAGTGATGGTAGGACGAAGGAAATTTCTTACAGGCCCAGATGGTCTTGATTGAGATGATCCATAGGTTGTTTTACTTGTATTAGATACACTAGAGCTAGGATTTAAACTATCAATTCCTCCTTTTTCAATCAAAGATAATTTTTTAGAATTTGTATCTCCAGCAGTAGCAGGCGTCTTCTTGAATCCAATACGCGATATTAGTAGTGTATTATCTTTTGTAGTTGATGACGCTATTGTTGCTGTTAATGACCCCACTTCGTCTGCCAAACTATTTGATTTACCAGTTGTGGAATCGGGACTGTCTTCAGACTCCATAATTTGAATATTCTACGTACTTTTCTTGTGTGTTCTTTTCTGGAATACAAATGAATTTTATATTACTATTTACATACTGGTATTTGTATTTAAACATGTATCTATAATTTTTCGGCTTTAGAACCTTGGCAAATATGATAATAAATCAATTTGCTTGATATTAACCAAATCTAAATATCAATTGACTATCTGTGTGTGTGTGTGTGTGTGTGTGTGCTGCACAGATTGACCAAAAAATTACTTTAAATTATGCTTGTAGTTAAAAATTTAAATACGCAAAGAGAGTATAGATAGGTATAATTTAAATTAATACACTTGGTCCATTTAAATTAGAATATCTGCACAAGTAGTTGTGTATACTTACTATACACGCAAATTGTACACGAATGTTAATTAGATGGAAATTAACTTACTTTGTTTGTGTTCGAGATTAATAAGCGAAAAAAGCCTGAAAAATGAGAGCGGCAGGGCAAATAATTTTAAAGTTTTTTTGTCGATTCAAGAATTTACAAATTCTCACAACTGAGAGAGGAGAGAGTGGCAGCAGTCTGACAGTTTTTTTTATTGTGTTTACTTTTTTAACGTTTTTTAACTTAAATAATAGTAATTGTCAAACATGGACAACGCTCATCGTCAAATTTTACAACGAAACTTAATTGCCTTAAGTGAAAACGTCCAGTTAGATACGATTTATTCACATTTAAAAGAAGACGGAATAATTGATGAAATATTTTTGGACAATTTAAAGGTAAACTTGTTAAAAGTTAAGGGTTATGAAGTGAACCAACAAGAATCCAATACATTTTATTAATGGTGTAAATGAAATATTGGTTAATATTGTTGCATGTTTACAATTAATGTATGCACAGGCTGAATATCCAAGTCCCGAGGACCAAAAACACGAATTTTTTTTACGTTACACAATGAGGGGGCCTAAAGCTTTTCAAGTGAGCACACACACATAAATGACAATATTTACTACTATTTACACTTTTATCTTAATTGTTTTTATTGAGTTATCAGACAATAATGTTTAATATGCATCGTTTTTTGATATGTATATAGGTACTGATTGACGCATTACATAAAACGGGTCATGAACATGAAGCCGAACTTCTATCAAGTAATTCTCAAAGTCTTATAAATAATCCACCACTTTACCTATCACCCGCTTCGTCAAATTCATCAATAAATTTAATGGATGCTGTCTCAAGTGAAATGAGTACCACGACAATCAAGATTACTAATAAAAATTCAACGAAAAATATCAAACATTTTATTGATTATTTGGATTTAGAGGCGCCAGAGAACGCATATAGGTATATAAAATAAACACAAAACACACACGAAGTTTAAACGAATATCTTATAATGTGTGTGTAACCTGTCTGATGTGTATCTACATATGCGTGCGTATTTAATACTATGTATATGTATATATATATATCTGTCATTGTTTAGGAAAAGGCTTGCGAGCAAAGAGTTTTTGACTACAGATGTAAAACAAGCAGCTATTTACAACTGTGGAAATTGTTATCCAGAGGTATTTTATTTATATTTATAAGTAAATTTATTATGTAATGTCATTACAAAAGAAAGTGTGTTGATAAAGTTGATTACTTTTTTTCAGGCTTATCACATGATGTCGAATCCTCGAGGCTATGCACTCATTATAAATAATATAAAATTTACAAACCCATTCTTTCCCTTTAGGGAAGGAGCGGACGTGGACACAGTGAATCTTGAGAATTTACTTTTAGCTTTTGGGTTCCATGTAATGATAAGGCATAATGTTCCACGTAGTGAATTAAATCTAGTTATTGAAGAATTTAAAAAACAATTTGAATCTCAAGAAGTGGATGCATGCTTCTTTGCTGTCATGAGCCATGGGACTTTGGATATTATTCAAATGTGCGATGAAGATATTTCCATTTGGGATGACATCATTGACAAGTTTAGTAACATCAACTGTACAAGTCTCATTTCAAAACCCAAACTCTTTCTAATCCAAGCTTGTCTAGGAGATAGATTTGATAGAGGGATTTCACGTACTACTGAGACGGATTCTGGAGATTCTTCTTCATCTTCAAGTACTTCAAGGAAATCATCGAGTTCTCTACACACTCAGAAACAACAACAAATGTCAACCCCTTCCAAACTAGTATCTATACAGGATATCATCGTTGGTTATGCAACCATTCCTACCTATGTCTCCAACCGTGACATTTTGACTGGCTCCTGGTATATTAGAACAGTTTGTGAAATCTTTTCGTTGGAAGCACACAATACCGAACTCAAAAAATTATTTGACAAGGTTGGTATAATATAATGGATAGAATATTCATATTCTATCTATCTATACATGGGATCAACAATTTTGATTGGTACACACTTTCTAAAAAAACATGTTTGTACTTTGTATATACAGGTAGGGCGAAGAATGGAGGAGATTGAGAGTGATATAGGAGATCGAAAACAAATGTCAAGTTATACAAGCTATGGTTTTAATTATGATTTCTATTTTAACCCTGGTTTATTTGCGTCAACTGATTTATGAAAACATCCATTAATATTATCTATTAATATTGTCTATTTATTATGTAAGTACAGTCTAGTATTTTTGGACAAATCAGAGTCTGATCATCAGACCGTTTAATCCTATTGTACGGTATCGGACGATGTCGTCCTACAAGGTTTTAAAATTTTATTTATATTGAAATTTTATGAAAGGAACGGATTTCCGAGAATTGTGCTTCGACCCCAAAAAGATGACTATGTGCATGTATTAGATGGAGCACATACAAATTCACCGTGTGGCTAAAGTTAAATACGGAAAATGTTCACTACGGTTCCATCATAGACAATCCTTAAGTATGATAAAACAGACAATTGGACAAAATCGTCCGAAATCGTAGAATATGATCAAACGGTCTGATTTGTCCAAAAGTACTAGACTGAAGTATATTCAACTTGCTCAAAGTCATTGTGTCATATTTAACTGCCATATACTTACAGAGATAAATAAAAACTTTCTAGAAAATTCGTCAAATAAAAATAATCATTATGAAAAATATTAGTTATAATTTGTGGGGAGTTGCATTGGTAGTGACATCTACATACAAGGATTTTTCGAGGAAGTGATTGCGATTGGAGTTCGATTCGAGAATATTCTTCTATTCCTGTGCCGTCTCTTTCATGATTTAGAATTGCTTGAGCTTGCTGCATATTGGATTTTCTTCTCTCGTCTTCTTTTTTCAAAATTTTTACATTTTTATTGTGTGAATTTCTACTAAAAATACCTGTTGTTGCTTTGAACGGGAGGAAATCAATTATAAATCAAGATTTTTTTTCAAGTATAATATAAATTAACTCACGCAGTTCCTATAATGAGTCGAGGAGGTGGTGTGAAAGAGACTGGATTTTATGATATTCTTGAGGTTTCTCCAAAATGCACAGCGGACGAATTAAAAAAGGGTAAGTTTGAAATTTTGAAAATCATTATTTGTATTTTGTGAATAATATTGTACTTTGAAGCTTTGTTTTTATCTATACCTGCAACTTGAAAACATTTCATGAAAAACAAAGTTTTAGCCATAAATTAAACTTTTTAAGTAAGTACCAACACAATCAAATCCTTAATCATGTATTTTTAACTTTTATTCATTTCAGCCTACAGAAAATTAGCCTTAAAATTCCATCCAGATAAAAACCCTAATGAAGGAGAAAAGGTACTTGAAATAGACACAAAGGAAGTACAAACATTATTATTGTAATTCAACAACTAAATGTAAATATATTATATCTTCTTTTTTTTGTCTTTCATTTGTGTATAGTTCAAGTTAATATCACAAGCGTATGAAGTTTTAAGTGATCCCCAAAAACGACAGACTTACGATGAAGGCGGTGAGGAAGCAATTAAAGGACAAGGAAGTGGTGGTTCCGGTAGTTTTAGCTCACCAATGGATATTTTTGAAATGTTCTTTGGTGGAGGAGGTTTTGGTGGTGGCGGCCGTAGAGAAAAAGAAAGAAGAGCTAAGAATGTAGTTCATCAACTTAATGTTACTCTTGAAGACTTATATAATGGAACTACAAGAAAATTGGCTGTACATAAAAACGTTATTTGCGAAAAATGTAAAGGATCTGGTAGTAAATCCGGCAAACAACCAGATAAATGTACTCAGTGTAAAGGAAATGGTTTAATATTCCGTGTGCATCAACTTGGTCCTGGAATGATCCAACATGTACAGACGGCATGTCCAGAGTGTCAAGGAAGTGGTGAAAAATTAAGCGCAGGTAAGTTTGGTAACAAAAAGAAAAAAATTTAAACAGGAAAACAAAGAAGACTTAAGAAAAGTTACGCACTTTTATTATTGTACATTACAGCTGATCGTTGTCGACAATGTTCGGGAAAGAAAATTTTGAAAGATCGTAAACTCGTTCAAATCCACGTGGATAAGGGAATGCAGGATGGAGAAAAAATTGTTCTTCATGGTGAAGGTGACCAAGAGCCAGGAATTTCTCCAGGAGATATCATCATTGTCATTGATGAGAAACCGCATCCTGTATTCAAGTAATTAAATAGAACGAAAATGAACATAGTTAAATACTCAAGTGTTTCACATATAATTGGTTAATTACGTATGCAATTATTATTCATAATTTATTGATTGATTGATTGATATAGGAGAGTGAATACAGACCTCGTTATGCAAATGGATTTGGAGCTTGTGGAAGCTATATGTGGATTTCAAAAAACTATTGAAACTTTGGATAATAGAATGCTGATTGTTACAGCCATTCCAGGTGAAGTTGTAAAGCCAGGCGAAGTGAAGTGTATAATGAATGAGGGTATGCCGATTCAAAGAAATCCACAAGAGAAGGGAAAGTTAATTATTCAATTTAACGTCAATTTTCCAAAGGCGCTTGCTCCAGAACTTATTCCACAATTAGAGTCTTGTCTACCACCAAGGTAAAATTTAATTTTAAATATTTTGAATTGAAACATAATATATTACATTTGTAAAAAATTTTTTTGAATGTCCAGGAAAATTGAAAAAATATAAAAATTGAGTAATTATTTGTTTTTATTTTATTTCTTTTTCAACGTGTATCAGGACCGAGTGTATCATTCCTGATGATGCTGAAGAAGTTAGTTTGAGAGAATTTGACCCCAAAGCCAATCATCGTCGTGGTGGCCGTGAAAGTTATTATGATGAAGATGAACCACGAAGCGCTGGTGGGGGTGTGCAATGTCAAAGTCATTAAATTTTCTCCCACAGGATAATTAATTACAATTTCTTATGTAACAGTTCTATATATAAATACATATAAGCGTAGGGACTATAATATGTAACACTAGTGAACTACTCGGTACTATATATACATACATATGATATATATAGAAAGGGAAAGTTTCAGTGGGAAAATTGTAAGCAAATTCTATCGTAATCATTATTATAATATAATATATTATTATATGTGAGTGATGATGATGAGGATGTCGTTTGGCTGGATTACCTACAGATACAATCTTCAAAAGAAAAAAAACTTATAAATGTTCTACATTTGTATGCCTAATGAAACTAAAAATTGTTATACACATTTGATAAAAACTACTAAAATGAAATGTAGGTATATATATATATAAACACAAACAAACAATAACAGTGCTTCGTATTAATTTTATATTCAAGTTTGTCAAATCTGAAAGTAGAACATAAATATGTAATTTGTTATAACTTTCCGCAGTGTCAGTCAAGTCGGTCTCTTAAATATTGTAACAACACAAACTCCCTCAATCGTATATACCCGTTAATCAAGTTCAAGTATTATTAAAAATACATATTTTAACTGTTGTACAATATATTATTGTATGAATATGGATTTCTTAATTAATACACTTTGTACAAGATCAACATGACCGGACCATAAGTTTTATTTAATTTTTTTTAATAGAAAAGTACGGAGAAGAGAAAAAAAAAGTGTGAATATTGAATATCATCAATATGCAACTTGACAGACTCTGACTACAAACAACATGTACTACATGTATTCTTCATATTCATATTTTATCTTGAGTGTTACGCTTGTTATTATTAAATTTCTACAAAAAAAAACATAAGAGCAATCAAGTTACTATAATTGTTTATGTTTGTATTTTACATTGGAGCTTTCGGCTAACAGATTTATATGTTTGTGTACAATATTCTGTAAAACAACGTCTAATGTATAGTAACAAATATCTGTTTTTTCAAAGCTTCGTCTCGCGTTCCTAAAATACAATACTATATTGAATTGACTTATAGTAATTTACTGTCTTACATGAAAGTTTTTGTGTCGTTGTAAATCTCACCTTACTCTCATACAATATTGCATTATACTGTAATGTTTACTTTTTAATAGCTTAGTTCTATACATAAATATTACATAATAATAGAATATAAGTACTTATAGTTTTACTTTTACGACATTCATAATATGTACTTTCATGCAGTCTATATCAGTTGCATACTAAATGTGTATTATCAATTATCATTCATGGGATTTAAAAAGAAAACAGCAACAACAGACTTTCTAAATAAATGTACTACAAAAGAGCAAACAAACGTTATTTGGACAGTTCTATTTATTTAGTAGTTCCTAAACACAGATTCGTTTAAAACTATTCATTGCAACAGTAATTAATTGCATAATATCTTATTATTAAATAATGATGATAGAGAGAAAAATTTGCAGATCATAAAGAAGGCGGAGTTTTAATTCATCCGTCGGGGGATTTCATTCGGAGGGAAATATTGAGAATTACTAGAGAGAAGCCCGCCGACGGCGTTGTTTCACTGCTGAATTTCCACTTAAAAACAAAAAAACCTCAATTAAGTTTTAATTAAAGAGATTTTTGGAGGAGTCAGTGGAAACGAACGTTGATGAGATGGCTGCTAGAGGACTCACTCAAAATTGTATAATGAAAGCAGAGTTCAAGGAAATCTCTGAAATTCAATGAAACCGCTTCATTCAAACGGAGCTTACGCGTGTGTCGCTGTTAAATTGTGCTCGACATTTAAATTCGAATATCTCGACTTGTAGATAGTGGTATGCGGCGGATTTTCTTATCCACAACTTCATAAGTGACGTTGAAAGAGAAAAGGGATCCGTCAGGTATTACTAGTTTGCCATAGGAAACAATGTAAATGATATGGGCAAGTCATAGAAATGGCTAATACCTGACTGATCCCTTTTATTTTTCAACGTCACATATCGTTATATTTGTCGATGTGGATGAGAAAAAGGGTCGCATACTACTTTTCACTTTTTTGCATATTAATATGTAGAAAAACATGGGCTTTTATGCAAAAAATTAGAAGTGTGTAAAAAAATTGCAAATATTTTTAATTTTACAAAGTTTAGTTAAATTCAAGGAAAATATATGATGATTTCTTGATTGTGATTTTTTTTAATTGCAAAATCATCGAGAAACGCCGTGGTGCCAAAGCGGCCAAAAAGGAAAACTCGAATATCTTTTTTAATCTAGAAAGTAGTATGCGACCCATTATTGTATCTCCTTTCTCATATGTATATAAATGTGACTATTTTTTAAAGAAATTGTAATAGATGAATCGATAGAAAGTTTTACTGTTAAACAGAAACACTACTAAATTCAAAAATAGTTTTAATGAGAAATCAACTCTATTTTTTTTAAATAATGTACATTACAAGGAATATCATGTTTATAAACACTGAACGGTTCAATTGAAGTAAAAAAGCAAAGTTCAAGTTTCTTCCTTGGAAATGTTTATTGTGTCATAGCTGCTTACACTTTCAATTTTATGTGTGCGGTCATATGGGTACACAACACTCACGCGCATATTTTGGGTTTTATGGGACAAGACGATAATTTTACTTGTGGGGGATTTTGGGTGGTGAACAAGTCGACCATTTGTAAAAGCTTTGAATCTTAGAAAGATACATATACCACTACAATGTTGTGTACACACACACGAGTACATACTTATCTACTACTGTGTTTTTGTAACTAATTTTACTTTCCAGAACGAGAGACAGACGGACAGACTGAGAGAGAGGGGCCCTTAGAGATACCCTGATGTAAAGATTTGAGTATAGGGAACTACCGAAGAGAGTTCCTCACAGAGTATTCAAAAATCAACATACACGTGCTTCATTATTGTGCTATTATAATTTTCTCTTTCATTCACACTCCGGTTTTTCGGTCCTAGTTTTTGTGTGTGTACTTTTTCTTCATTTATTTTAAGAAATGTAGTTTCCGCAATCGCGTAGAATTTCTAATTTTAATTTAAAAAAAATATTCTTGTTAATATTTTTTTGGTGAATCCCATCCAGGTGAGAATAAAGACCCTTTAATAATTTATTACTCAATTGAATGTTTACAAAATCGTCAATTATTTACCTACTATTTACCTACTATTGTTATTAAATGTGTAAGTATTTTAAAATGTGAATACATGTTCTAACTTGATTAAATAGTCCAGTATCAAGATATTACATCACGTAATATCTATATAAGTACTTGTGCATGTTATTTGATATTTTATTTCGTAAATGTTTCTGAAACATCATGTGTATCGGTTGTAAGGTTTCATGTTTATATCATGTTTAGGCATTGTTATCAGTATTTGTTTTGCTGACTATTTTTGTACACTATAGTAGTAATTACTTTTATTTATCATGATGTCATATATATTATGATGTCGGTGGTATAATACGTTTTCATTTACACGTATATGTTTGATGTATACAAAGAAGTACAAAGTCTTTTGCTTTTATTTTGTCTTTGTAGATATGGACGGAAGAAAATTGAAGGAATGTCAACAGTATAAGACAAAGATGATGGTCATGTCAGGTCAACTGGAGTGCCCTTCCTCCTCATCATCATCTTCTACTACTTCTTCTACTTCTTTTTCATCGTCATCTCCGGCTTCATATTGTTTCATAGTTGTTGAAGATAACAAAAAATAGTATTGTGTGTGTCAGTTCATCTAAAGATTCATTCATTTTCCAACTATGAAAGGAAAATGAATGACAAGTAGCAGTAATCAATATGAACACAAATCCTAATGGAAACCCGCGTCATCATTACCATCTCCATCCACAGCATCATGGAAATTCCAGTACAACTAACAGCAATGTTGTTGTACAGGGTTATCCGGGAGGAGGAAGTCAAATTGTGTCAAATCAAATAGACGAGAGAGTCAGTTGTGGTACAATAAGTAGTCACCCTCGTAGTCCAATGCCACCATCATCTTGGGTTAAGAGTTCACCGCAACAACTACAAATAGCAACACAGAATCTCTCGCTAATAAATAGTAATACTTCGTCTTCCTCTTCTAGTAGTAATAACAGTTGCTGTTCGTCATCCACAAATAATATTAATTTATTGGCTGGATCTAGTAGTGGTATTCCCACTGCTTCTTATGGTGCTTCAAATTCAATTTCATCTTCTTTTCCTATCCCACAACAACAACAACAACAACATCAGTTTTACTCGGAAACGGCAGAAGTATGTTATACTCCATCCTCAACAACAACAAATAATAGCAGCAACAATGTGAATATGAAATCTATTATTCCAAATAGTTCTACATTAACAAGACAAAATCAAAATTTCAATATTGTGAATAATAGTATGCAATTTTATTCGAATGAAAGTCGACAAACAAATACTTCGGATAGTAGTTCGTGCTATTTTCAACATCAACAGACAAGTTTTGATTGTGACCATCATCAACAACAACAACAACAAAATGTAAATAAAAATCCAGGAGCTTGTGATAATACAATTTCAAATAATAATAATACGAATAGCAGTAGTAGTAGTGGTGGTAATAGTGCTCTGTCCAGTGGAGGAATCAATCAAAATAATGACAACAACAATTTCTATAATTTTTATCCATCACAACAACAACAGCACCAGCCAACAACGTCCTACAATAATCAACAACAACAACAGCAGCAGCAAAGAACAGATTATCAGCACAACAGTTTAAATATACCGGTACCCAGTAGTAATGAAAGTGGAACAGGAGGAGATTATTCTCGATTTCATGTCGGAGGAACCCAACAACATATTGTTGGATTTAATAATAATAATAATAATAATTCTAATTCCAATTCCAATCCGCACCATCAACAACATCACCTTCTTCATCATCATCATCATCACCATCATCATCATGAGAATCAAAATACATCACCGCTATCTTGTCAAAATAATAATAGTAATAGCAGTAGTAGTAGTAGTAGTAGTAATTCTTCAGGTTATTTTGGTGCCGTCGTTGGAAGCCGTCATCATCATTCACAACAGCATCCACAAACGCAACAACATACAGTTTCCTATGGTCACACTCAAACAACACCATTTAGAAGAAATTCTATCGAATCATTCAGTAGTACTACGGAACCGGGTGACTTACCTTATAATGCTAAATATGGTTGTAGCTTTAATAATTCAACAATTGGGAGCATTTCATTTGGTGGGGATATTATCAAAAGAGAATCTGGAACTGGAATACATTCGTCCACTACTACCACGTGGCCCAATACGTCTACTACGACTTTACATCATCAGTCGCATCATGGAAACATTGAGGATGATGATGCGTCTGATGTTGTTGGAAATAATCAAGGGTATTTCTTTAATAGTAATCGTCATAATAATGATGGTGTCACCACAACTTTTCAGAATCATCACTCACACCCTCAACAACAACAACAACAGCAAACATTTCAAAGTCAACAACATTTTAAAAGTTGTTCTTTTGAAACGGAAACGGAGCAACACACTCAATTAGAAATGGAAGAGTTAAAAGCAGATCTGCAATCACAATTAGCATCAGCAAGTAATGGAGGACTACAATTATTAAAACCAAAAGGGAGCATGTCCATAAGTGGAAATAATAATAATATAGGATCTGCAGTCAAACATAGAAGTTTATCTTGTTCTATGATGACATCGTCGTATCAATTTTCCAACACATCCGTGGAAGACAGTGGTCATTTTAGTTTTTTGGATGGGATTGAAAATCATAGTAGTAGCAACAACCCTGGCATTTGTAATAAAAGTGTAAGTTCTAATAATAGTAGCAGTAGTAATAATGATAACACTATTGACAGTCGAAATCATATAAATTCAAATGTTAATGTACCTGCGGCGACGGCGACAGAGTGTGAAAATTTGAGAATAACCATTAACCAAAAATCTAAATATTTAAATATGTCGGATAATAGTAGTCATAATAATAGATCAACTTTATCGACTTGTTCCTCCTCGTCTTCTTCACCATCATCATCATCAACTACAAAAATATCTCAAGTACAAGAAAGTAAACCTATAATAATCTCCAACATGGCATCTGAGAATAAATGTAATACCCATAATCATAATAATAATAATAGTGGTAGTACAGATTTTGAAGTGAAAAATTCAATTCTTCTACAAAGTTCATCAAATAATAATAATATTAGTAATGAAAATAATCAAATTTGTGAATCTTCAGGCGATGTCCAAGGGTGTAATAGTTCAGTGTCCATTACTTTTAAACAGGAAAAAGATGAAAATTTAACAAATGAGTCGTCCTCTGTAGAACCAAATTTTGAAGATGAAATTAATAATGATATTAATGATGTGTCTGAAGCAGATATTGACAGTTTGATTATAAGTACAACAACTACCACCACTACCACTGGAGCAACTAGAACTCAGAATCTTATCGGAGATGATACAATTAGTACGGGTAGTAATAATACTAATGCGGATATTAGTATGGACACTACGACCGGCATAATGGTACATCATGATCAAGATATGGACATTAAAAGCTCAAATAGTGCTCCGACTGATGATGACGACGGATGTAGTAATCTTTTACTTGAGGCTCTTGATGAAGCTGATGTGAGTAATAGTAGTTGTAGTTTGGGTCTTTTCGCAAACCATAGTAACAGTGATTCAAATCAAAGTCTGAGTCATTTAGCTATCACTGGAACACATGATAGTGACTATAATGATATCGACAATGAGAGTTGTCATAGTGGTGTCAGCAGTAACAGCTTAAACTGCAATGCCAACAATAAATCTTTGAGTGACATTGACATTTGTCATGACAGTGACTTCAGTCGGCATAGTCATCATCATCATCACCATCATCATCATCACCACGTGGACTCGAGTAAACTCTCACTTTCTCCACAGAAAATATCCAAACGTTCTTTTAGTGAAGCTGATAAGGATTTGATTATCAATACCACAGCCGTGTCTTTTCGTAATGCCATTCTAATACCCACTGGATGGAAGCGGGAAATAATTACTTCTCCCAGTTCACTGAAAAAACAACAACAACAACACAAATTTGATAATAATCTTGTCGTCTATTATGTCAGGTAATTATTTATTTGTGTGTCCATTAGTATTTGTTTTGAGATTCAATATTCCTACCTACCTATAATTCTACAGAGTTTGGAGTTTCATCTTTGTTGTTGAGCTTGCAAAAGTGAAAGTAAAAGTAATTCAATGGCATTACAGTGGACATAATAAACCGAGGAACGTGTCATGATTATGTCTGCTTATAGAATTTTATAATTCAGGAACAAATGTAGAATTTGGACGTTGAAAATTATTGAGGTTTAGAATAATATTTATAACACTTTATCAGACAGGGAAAGGCAAATATGAATGTGTACGTATGTACGATATGTTTTGGTTTAAATTTGAATGCATAACAAACCCAGTCATAAAATTTCATTCTGTTTATTACATGTTTTTATGTTATGAGTTGGATGTGTGTGTGTATATATATAACTCGGCACAGTGATAATTTTAATTCTACTCTTTGCCGGTATTAAAAATTCTGGAATTGAAACGACGAAAAGTTTGTGTACAATCATATTTTATCTGCGTACACGTAAAGAGTATTTTCCATTTTGAACTTGGTAAAGTGAGATTTTGGAAAGATAGCATGTTACTCTCTTTCAACTTTTCCCCTTCTTTACCTAATTAATTACCTCTCACACATGCTTGGTAACGGTAGCCTTTTCGTCCATGTATCATACATCAAGGCAGAGCTACGTGTGTTGTCGAATCATGTAGAACATATGGCCGTGATACAGCAATACGAACTTTCTAGAGATATGTCATAGTTATATCATCTAATATATCTACATATATGAGGTTTCGCTCTCCACGTTTCAAATTTTACTTTGTTTTCTGTCAAAACTTCATTATGTACATTTTTTCAGTTCTAAACTGATGCAAGGTGCGACTGGTGAATAGCATTAGGAGACATATGCACAAATACAGCATTTGTCATCGAGGGGCAATGCATACAATGGCATACATAGATATTATTATATATGTATGTGCGTATTTAAAAAGTTTGAATTACAGTCCCAAAATATAAAGAACGATAAGACCTGTTCTTTCATGTCGTGACGGGTTATGTTATACACGTATAGCCCGTATAGTAAAAGTTGCTTTAAGCGCGCAGTGAAATCCTGGAGTAAAACTAATTTTGGAATGACGGGAACTCGTGACTTTTCCGTTTAAAATGTGCATTTGTATTTGTACCAATACCTACATAGGAGTAGATGCAGATAGTTCACTTATGTACTGTGTATATGTACTTGTTTCATTCAGCCTTTTCTGTTTCCTTTCATCGAGTAAATATCAAGTAAATATTATCAGTACTTGTACTACTTGGTATATCGAACGAATGCGTGGGAGACTACAGGCAGATGCATTACATAATATGTATTTTTCACGTGCTTTTCTTTCCTGTATATTTTGTGCATTCACTATGTTGCACACACATCCGTATGATATATAAGAAAGAAGAATAGATTGGATAAAAGATAATACAGTAGAACTGAACAGGGAGATTTTGTAACCCTCGCATATAAATATTGTGTATATGCAATATGCAAGTATCATGTTGAAACATATATTTATTTACCTATTGACTGTACTCCTTAATGATCGTGTGCTGTTTGTAAACTACAACTTATTTAGTCATAGAATCGGCACCTCTCACTCTTTTTCGTCTTGGACCCTCCAATCTCTCTCTCTCTTTTGTTGAATGTTCTACAGGATATTCATCGTCAGTCATAAAACATAAAACTGAAAACTAATGGTAAATTTGATGCAAGAGGAGGGTTGGTGTTTTTCTTTTCAATATGATACATTTACGGTTTTCCCTGGGAAATGTTACCAAATTAAAATTCCAAATGTGTACACACTGTATACATATTGAACTTTGATATAATCGGGGTAGTACAAGTTGAATAACGTTTCACCGACATATGCGTAAGATGCATTTGGAGCTGAGAGTTTTTATTTTGTTTCGGTTGCTGAGTTGCGAGCATATGTATTTAGCATTTTGAGAAGTCGAATGAATCTATGAAACAAACTTTTTAGAAATGCACTTTGACACGCTCTTTTTAGTTCTCTCACTTCTATCTGTCAATCATGTTCATGTATAAATTTTTAAGTAGCGAGCATGCATCATCATACATCACACATTGCAAATACATGGTACTAAAATTATTCCTTTTTGTTTGACGTTCGTAGAATATAGAAGCTCTCCTTTCCCTGAATTTTGTATTATGATAACAGCATTATACGTATCTTATATTGGAGTTAGATAGATAGATACTGTGATTATGTATAATGCGTATGGCATGCATTTTGTTTCAAAATTCAAGTTGTAACTGTTGGCTGTGAAATAATATATATATGTAAGTAATAATATGTACAATTCAATACATATTTCTCCCCGTCTGTTTGGCATGTAATTTACTTTTATTTACTTCTTTTATTGGCTTTTTATCCTAATATGCTTTCACTCGACACGCGTATGATAAATAATACCTTTTTCTGGTATCGTATACTCCTATTACGATGTTGTTATCGTTTACCCCTCAGCATTAGACAGATTAGTCTGGAATTTTGTTGGTGTCAATAATTTGAGTTTAAAATTTAAATGTTCAACACGGTTAGTGAGTAGTGACTGACTTCAAACAATATTTGGCATACTGATGCATTTAAAAACTCTTGTTAGCAAATGGATGTTTTTATCACTTTGTGGGCTCTGAAAGTTGTATACCTAATACCTATAGATAGGCATTCGCAATGATGCCCAGCAATCTCGATAGAGAAGTGTGTAAAATGGACACTGTAAATATTTTAAATACACGTGATTATTGATACTAAAATACAGAAAATTGGCGTACCAGTCTAACCAAGAATGGTACTGAATATCCTATTGATTTAATTCCTTCGAGTTCTTGGAATGACGTCATTATCGTAATGCAGTGCTCTATTGAATGGGGAACTTTATTGAGGAAATCGTTTATTGTTTGGTTCGAACAAACATTCGGTAATACATATTGGCATTAATGTTTTCAAAACGAGTTTTAATTTTTTGCTGTCCGGTTATAGTAAAAATTATTGTTAAAAAGTATTTATCGAACTATTGGCATTTCAATCAATGTGCACGGAATAATAAATAGTCAAACCAAATTTAAGATCTATGAGTTCATTCTATTATTACATATCAAAAGGGAAGGAAATTTAACTGCATCTGGTTGTTTATAGTAAATATTGTGTACTAAACACTATGTATTATGTGTATGTATGCTGTTCCAAATGACAAGTTTTATTTGTTTTTGTCAGTCATGGTATAGTGTATGTAATGTACACACGAGGTGTCGCATTAATTAAAACATTGTGATGGAAAAAAATAATTAATTACTAAATTTGTTGTTTTCTTGTTTTGATACGGTGGTAAATAGAATATAGATGTTACACGAGATATTGTGTTCAAGAAAAGGGGGTTGGATTAATTAATTCTGCATGACCTTGAGCTGTCAAAATCAAAGGCTTGACTTACTGTTCAATATTTGTATGCCACTAAGACCCGTGAAAGTATAGAGATGCAGTTAAGTATGATGAGCAAGGGAGAAGTTTGTCAGTCAGTGGTGTTAATATTTGATTAATCTTGTTGTCTATTCAAAACCAACCGGACTTGAGTCAGTCTGAGTCCTGAGACCAAAGAAAATAAAATTTGTTGTTTCAACTTTTTTGTAAGTATGTTGTTCTGTCTGGTTTAAGATGAGCCAAGCGTATTCCTTCAATCACATAACCCGTATTATATACATACAGCAATTGTTCATGCAATAGAAGTTTACACGTGTTGTCTAACGTGTTTATTTGGTGATTGTTTTTCGACTCAGACTCGAGCAATCTTTTCTTGTGCGTTCATAACATGAACTTCATGTATTATAATATATTACAATATATTCTGTTTCTATAAGGTATAAAGTTTGTACTGTATAAACCCACAATATTATATGTTGTTTATTCCTTGTTGGGTTTTATTGTTGGATAGTTGCATCACTTGCATCCACATACTTAGTGTATTACTTACATGTATGCAGGTTTTTGCTCATACCCACCTTATATGTAGTTTGTCGCTTTTTTTCTTACTTTTAAAATATACGGTGTACTGTAAAGGACAATTTGTATCAACATGTTTGAATGTATGTTTAATGTGTATAATATAATATAAAATATGTAGCACTTATCATCGGCCACACAATCGCTGTGGTAAGGTATGTGAGCAAAAAATGAGATGGACAGAGCGTCCATTCTTCATTCGTTTATTCTCAAATGTGTTCCTAAGAAATTGTAACTTTTCAATGTTATTTGATACAGAGTAGAGCTGCAAAGAAAAATTCCCCGCTCAAAAAGTAGACTACGACATAAAGGAATATTTATTACATTTTGTACCTAAAACAATCAGTTATTTTAGGTTTCTCAGACTTAAAATAAATAAATATAAAATTAATAGCCAGAGCATATTGATTCAATTGATTATTATTGACAGCAACATGCTAGTAAAGTCATTTGATTGTAGATGGAACGACGAATTAATACATAGATATTTTAAATTTTTCAGTCACGGGTACAAATACTTTATCTCATTTTTGAAGCTGAAAGTAGGACCTCAGGATATGAATTGCTGGATTAAATATTAAGTGGTATGCAGTGTAATGTGCATATGATATCATACTTGTCCGAGACAAGAGTAGCATCCGTGGATAAGCCTTGAGATTCAAAACATAAATGCTGGAACAGGATAAAAAATATTCAATGGAGGTGGGTGGCCAGCTCACTCAAAACAAGCCGTCGCCGTATTATACAGTGTATGTACCTTATAAAAGGACTTGTATTATCTTGTCTTGAGGTTCAAATGCACAAGTAAAACAAAGGCCTTTAGTACATGTACATACATTTACTCATCATGAACCCTTCTGTGTTATAATAAGGAGCTAACCTTTGCATCCTCATGTTGATACAAAGGTCGGATACAATATATATGTAGTAACTAGTATGTAATATGTTCCTAGTACTACCTACTACTATTATTATTTATACCATTATCTATATTTTGGAGTTTCGAGCATGAGAACAAGCGTAATGCAACTTACCAAATGAATGAATGAAAAGTATTGTGCATTCATAATACTTTGTAGATTTCTTGCTCTGTTAAGAGAAAATAGGGAAAGAACATAGGACAGTGACAGTACTGTAGTCCGAACATTGATCTTTTGACACATTCTCTTCATTAATAGGTGCATTTTCTGTGAAATTTTACCCGTACAGATATAACTGTATATTGGATGCATGTGCCTACATTTGCTCGGGAAAAGAATTGATGGTTCATTCAATCATCTAGCTATGAATAACCCCTCGTTGAATTCTGTTATTTTTTAGGATGTGAGGGAATTGGAGTTTTGTACAGCTTGTGGGCATAAGAAAACGGGTAATAGAGAGACAGAGAGAACGAACTAAAAAACGTGGTCTTGTTTGTATAGAAAGGGAATGTTGGGTGATAATGAAGCGTGCTGAAAATGAACGGTTGAATTTATTTCTACTTGCATTTCTATATAGAGACATACAATTTTATTGTGGTTCTTTTCAGTGTACATATCTGAGTACCATTCTATTTTTTGCTCCTTGTACGCGTTAGAGGGGTGAAACGATTTCCTTTTTAACATTCTTAATGATGATGTAGATGTGAATTATTTTTACCTACGCTGGTTGTAATTGCTGGACGAATGCATTTACAGAAAAAACTGCCGCATTAGCAACAATAGCTTTGAAATTGTTAAATATTTATAAATATCATATGAAGTAAATGTAATAACAATGTGTATTAAAGTATTAACGTATGCTGTTTATTCGTTTTTCTAGTCCGAGTGGAACAAAGTTGCGAACGTGGGATGAACTTAAGCACTACATCTGTTCGGACGGCACTTGTAAATGTGGTCTTAGTTGTCCACTTAGTTTGGAACAATCTTTCAGCTTTGATCCAAAGGTATGCCTTACAGTTATTGATATTATAACTTTTATTTATTAAAATACGCTCTGATATAATTCCCCCCTGCATGCCACATGTTACTTTGCCATTTAAACCTCCCTCCGGGGCCACTAATTTATTTGTTACCTTGTCATAAGTAATAAGTTTTAACAAGCTATTATGCTTGTAGATTGAAAATGTTTAGATTTTCTTGGGTTGCTTTGTCTTTGTGGTTAAAATTCTGTGCACAGAGAGAACATTTTGTTTTGCATCTACCATTATTATATGATACTTTGTAAAGACTAAAGATGATGTGATTCAATATATTGGTAATTGTGTCTTAATCTTAGCCGCAACTGAATCGCCTTCCCCATGATTTCGTGAAATTAAGTGAAATTTGTGGTTTTGTATTCAATTATGAGTAGTGCAGTAGTGCATATAATATACATTTTCTTTCCTCACATTACAAGCAATACTTTTGTAAATAGATTTAAATTATGTTATTTTCTTGACTTGTAGAAGAATCAAGAGTAGCCTACTCTGCGTAGAGATATACGAGAGAAAACTTTGTAATGTGTTCACGTATATCGAGAATATCGACTTGTTTTTATTAATCAAATGTAAATTGTGAATCAAGAGATGAGCCTGGCAAGGAAAACCCTCAACTTCAAAATTTGACTGAATTTCCTTTCTGTGTCTCTTTTTATTTTTCTCCAGTGAATACCTTTACCTATTACGTATGAATTTAATATATTCCTAATAACATGGAGATTCCTTTCTTCCACTCTGCATGGTACGAATTGCTTTGATGGGTATACATGCTATACATATTATTACATATAGTGGGTTCGAAGCTAGCTAATGTAATTTGAAACGCATTGTAGTCTCAGCCTTTAGCGTAAGAATTTATTTCGTAATTTATTAGCATTCGAGGGCAACATGTTAATGTAAATTGTCTGAAGAAATAGTGAGAACGTTTCTTCTTCTTGGAAGAATGAACGACTGAAGAAGACTCTTGAGACTGGAGAGTTTTGTACACAAGTACATAAAAACTAGCAAGACGGTTTTTCCTGTTTGTTTGTTGTGTACTTGCTTAGTCTACCTACATAAGATAACACTGTTGTTGTTGAACATAAGGGTTTGAGTCTAATAGTTTTTGGTGAGCAAGGGGAAGGTGCGTAGGTAATAGTAGGTATGCAATACAAGTGTTTTTATTTTATACATATGTACGGTGCATGTTTTTGTGCATGTCCAGCCATGTACAATTTAATAACGATAAGTGAACTTTTTCTTATTTTTTTTTATTCCTGGCGATAAAAATTGTTGTAGATTAACTGCTACGCTTTGCATTGCATGAATATAATATGTACGTTGTAGTAAAATTTGTATACGTGATATTACGAACGTTTCCAGACTTGTACGACATATACACGAGTTGATGATGCATTATATATTATATATTATTTATAAAGTAATACCTATGTGCAAGAATATCTGTATATCCATCCATGCATATGATGTTTCTAAGCTCTGATTTTCTTTACTCTATAGGTAACAAATTTATGTCAAGAGGAGGAAAGTATGCTGGAGAATGTGAATGAGACGCCGTCACGGCTCTTGTGTAACCATAAGAGGAAAATTCCCAAAAGTGAAGATTCTCCGCTCATCTCGTCAACCAGAGATGATTTAGGTGAGTCACACTCTCTCCGGCGCTCACTTTTCTCACTTAATTCTAATTCAAATAAATAAAGCCTTTTTCTTTCCCCTGGCTCATTAACTCAAGAAAATAGACATTTTGCATTTGCTCCACCTGTGTGTCAACATAAATGAGCAAAACTCACGACCACACGATTTTCTGTAGATATTTTTGCACGTTTTATTCGTTACAATGCAGAGGTGGTCAGTGTTGGTTGTCTGTGTGTCAGAAAGAGGAAAAGAACTATTTATATTACATATTATAGTTTACATGATTTTTTATTTTTAGTGTAACAAGAAGAACTCTTTTCATGTATTTATGTAGGGGCCTGTTACAAACTGAAATGGTGATATGCTGGTGTTTTAGTGGCAGAAACAGGCTGTGCCTGTCAAATCCTTATTGTGACTAATTAGTCGTCAGTAAATCAGTACCTAATCGCCCATTTCCTTTATGTTGTCCTGTCGGTTACATTACTTTTCTAGTTTAGTAATCCAAGTCCAAGTACAAAAGTTGCATAATAATAAAATATGTACATGTCATGTACAAACAAGCATTCCAGAATACCTAGTAGGTATTACCTACACTTGGTTGTTATCGGTAGTCATATCGTTTCAGTTCAACTTGGAAAAGGAAAATGAGACATTTGGTGAGCGATTCTTTCGCCCAATTTCCTATGTGTGTAATGTGTATCCTTTGAATTCTACGAGCCATGTGTATGTTTGTTTGTGCGTTAAACTTATACAATATGATGTGATAGTAGAACTCTTGAACATAATTTTGTTCTATGTAACCATTTTAAATTTATTAAATTTTTTCTCAATTTTATCATAGTTTTTTTAAAAAGCAATAGAAATTTCTTCCCTCCAAAAATTGGGAAAAAATTCAAGTGTAAAGTTTTTAAGTAGTACAGTAATTATACGTAGTTGGGTAGTGTATGAATGAGTACCTTATTAATACTAATGAAAAATCCATATCATACGTTTGATGTTATCAAAGCATCAACTAGAAAGGTTTTCTTATTAAAGGGCATATATAAATCCCTGATTTTGATTGAAAGAGGGGCCAGAAGTTTCGGCCTTTACAACATCACAGATTACGTACGTAGATTATGTAGCCATCATCATGAATCTGTTATTGCTATTCTGTCTAGTCGCGCTGGAATAGTTTTTGTGATAGTTTGCCTTTTGGCTTCTCTCAAGTCTCCGTTGGCACTTTTAGTTTTATTTTTATTCATATACGGAAGATACATAACTTATATGATATAAGGTTTAGCTTGACACGCCAGGCCTTAAAATTTCTAAGACTTTTACGACATCATCATTGATGCTATAAACCTCATGGGTGAGCATTACATGTCTATTTATCTGGAATTTTCAAAAAATGGGTTTCGATTATTTCACATTCGTCTGACTGAGCAACTCGTAAAGCATAGTTTGTTATTTTTCAGGTTAAGCCGTATCTTGTTGAAATGTTTAGCTCGTCCCAGCATCATAAAATCAAGGAATTTTTATACTTCTCACCATAATCGTTTAGGGAAAGAGCATTGTGAGGAATTCTTTGTATTAATTTAGCAGATATGGGAATGTTAATGGGATATTTATTTTCGACGACGGCAATCAGAACATAGTCAATGTTTAAAATTTGTGCTACAGTTTTGAGAACAGAATAATCATGTGTTGTATATCAAATATTGTTATTCGAATAGATCAAAAAGTTAAAGGGTCGTTTCTTTTCTTTGTGACGCGTAAAAATAATTTATTAGTTTTTCCATATCAAGCAAAAGGGATCATTTTCAGGGCTAGAGTACCGTACTTTTGTTAAGTATTACCACTAAATTAGATACAATTTTTTACTAACTTTTTATTAGATAGAATTCTATGCATTTTAAAGGATTATGCTATAGTCAATGTTGGCATTATAGTTCATTATACCAACCGATAATAAAAAACGGTTACCGTAAAGAGTTGAAATTAGCCATATGTGATATTTTTTATTTTGTGCAGAGGTAAATGGAGGGAATGGAAGGTTTATTTTGAATACCCGGGGCAAGGTTTGATGTTTTGGTTTGTGTACAAGGCTTAAGTGGGAACTGAATCATGTTTTTTTGTTGTCCATTATAATCGTGGTAGATTTGATTTAGTTGTCCGAGTCCACTCAAAATGCTTTTTACTTCGACGAGACAAAACAGTAATTGGACAGGTGGTTTATTTATTTTCTTTCAAAGAGATTATTAATATATTTATTTGTGTTACGGGTCGTAAAGTACGGCCGAGTGAGTCAAAATGTCGTCATTTTGTGTCGAGTTGCTCAACTTCGATTCAAGTTATAAATTCACTCATTTATGTACAATTCGAATGAGTATAAAGCTTATACGGGTGACAACTGTTTAAAGATGACTTGTCATTTTATTTCATAGAATACCAAATGATTCAAGGATTGTTGTTTTCAGGAAGCTAGACTTTATTTTGAAAAGGTATAATGATAAGACATGCCCAGACACTTGAAATTTCTTTTGATGGTTTCCACCCACTTCAATAACAATGTAAGCGGAAAAAGAAGTAAACGTGTTTACATGAAATGTTATTATTTACAGTGTGTATTACTTCAAAATTTCAGAAAATGTTCCAGCATAATTACTATACCTATATAAAACGTGGCGATTTTCTGCGTAGTACTTTTTTTTAGAGCGTGAACAAATTATATTCACATAAACATAGGTAATAGGCAGTCCTATTATAGATATACGAGAGAAATATCAGGAGTAATCAGGACTTGAGACGTAATTTGACTGGATGATCTTTGCATTTCCGAACTAATAAAGTTAAATAAAGTTCCAGAGATCATTAAAATGAGATTCTTTTAAAGATACATAAGGGTGTATATTATGGCGAATGAGCGCATAGTTCACGTACGTTTTAAATAAAATGGATCAAATGAGTTCAGCATAATTGTTCTGCTTCTAGAAGGTCGTTGGAAATTCGATGGAGAATGAAAAGGCACAATAATTACTGAAATATCTCATTACGTTGCTACTTCGAATTCAATAGCGTTATTATGATAATGAGGTTTTGCACAGAACTAAACATTGAAAGGGTAAAGTAGAAAAGAATGAGTAAAAGTGAGGAAAATATGTTACATTCAAGCTTTGCCGACATTAGTTAGTGTTGTGTAAGTAATGGAAAGGGACAAAAGGGTAATACCAGAACTTGGAACTTGAATGGAAAGGAATTTAATTGAGAGCTACAGATAGAAGGGGGGGGGGGTGTAGAGGCACAAAGAGAAAGACGTAGAAATGATTTTTCTTTTGTCGGGGGGGAGAAAAAAGTTTCATTGATGATGAGCTCTTTCGTCTATTCTGCTCTATCTAATAATGTTCCATAAAGTTAAGAGTAGTAATAATATGTAGTCTTTGAGAATATGCGAGGAAGATTGCAAGATGTTCCTGCGGGTAAAAAAGCCCGTTATTTACCTGATTTGCATGATAAAGACATTAGAGTACTGTTGGGACTGGGATGCTTTAAAACTATGCGAGTCATTTCTATTCTATTCCTTTAACTTCTTTAATCTGGCTGCTTTTTGCCCTGTGTGTGTCTGCATCTTCTCTAGAAAGTAGTATATATGGTGTCATGTAGATAGAGAACTCAAAGAACCTTTCCATTCCGAGCTGTTGAAATTGAAGTGAAAGACGTGCAATTCTAGGATAATGAATGCTGTCATCCATTTGTTCATCGTCGTCGTCGTCTTAGTCAAGTTGGCGAAAATGAAATGGGAATCGTCTGGTGTAGTCATTTTTATTCATTCATCCTTAAAAAGGTCAAATTGTATAAAAAATTATTCAATTTACTTAAACAAACGAAGAATCACAAAATCTCATCAGTGGCATTGCAGACTCTCTACTATTTGTCCTGGAAGCATAAAGCAAGGCATGGATGTATAGAATGTATACGTAATATGTACGATACATATATTAAAAGTATTAGATGGAATGGAAGGATTTAAAAGACGTGTATTTAATATGTAAACAGTGTATGTGAGGGTACCTTGCACATCTGTAGAGAGTGGGGGAAAATGCCATGTTCTATGTCCTCATGGAAAGTTTTAGAGTTGTAAATTTAAATGGTTTGCTCGTTCATAGTTCAGGAATGAGAAATTCGTTTCGAACTCATTCAAGTTGTCATTTCAGACCATGCACATTCACATTCACTAGGAAGGGAAGATGTTTGTGAAGGATATAAAAATAACCCGGGAACAAGAAGTTGGAATTATTTACAGATATTCCGCTACCACAGTCTCTCTCAATCCTATTTAAATACTTTGCATCGCTTCCACTCGTCGCCTTACACCGTACACTCTTTTACTGAATACATTATGCATATACTGAATACTGTTTCACAATTATGCATACCTTATTCTCTAGTTTCGTTGCACAAACCAGCTCTTCAAATTAGGTTTGAAAGTTGCGTTTTCTTCGGGAATAGATCGATCTGAACTAAGGAGATGTGTGTGAATTTCATGATGCGGAACACCCTTTCACTGGTTTATCCACAAACTCTGTTTCACCAATAATAATAATGACTACGATGAGAAACAGATGATTTCATTTCACATTTCTTCTCTTATATGAAGACTATCTTTTCTAATTTTCTTGTAGAAATTTCATGATTGCTTTTAATTCTGAAAAAAATTGACAACAGTCCACATCACCATAAACATCATTCCTGAAAGTGGAATTAATTTGTGACTTTTCGTTTTTGAGAAATTGATTGTAAAAAATGAGCAAAAAAACGAGTATTTGCATTACCCATAACGCTATAACAAGTTGTCTTATACATGCTACTTATGAATTATACTTGTACTCTCCGCATACGTTCGTGTGTCGAATATTTGTTCTGCATACCTGTACTCAGTTGTCCTCTGTAATTTGTGTATTTATTATTGAGTATAGTTTTTAAATGTACATATGCTTTTATTTTTATTTAAAATAGCTGTTGTTGGATTGGATTGCCTATGAATTCTCAATTCATAAAGTTGTTTGGGTTTGTTGAGGTGACTTGTAGTATTTTCGTTGTCTAAAATCTCCCCTTCTCGTTCCAGTTTTATTTTACTTTCCTCCGGAAGCTTCATCATTACATAATATAATATAAAAGGTAACTGTTCACAGTGTAAACTCGAAGGGATGAATATAAGTCTGATGGGGCTTATTGAAGCTTTCAATTTAAGTGTCTCGCTCCTTGGTTGGATTAGCTCGTTGGCTTGTTGGTGTACTCTTGCTTGACGTAAGGAGCAAGAAAAAAAGGTACCCCTAACCCATATGAGTGTACCCTTATAAGGTTACTTCCACTCGTTGGCTGCTCCATAACATATTATAAAATATGGTTGCCTGTAATATGTAGTGTATCATTTCTTGATTCACTAGTTTACCATTCAGGTAATTGTTTGTGAGTACTCACATGTGCTTATTATGACTTCACGTGTACTAAAAAAAGTATTTCTATTTTATTCGAGTCTTCTTTTATACATATTTATCATCCAGAGCTCCTTCCTTCCTTTGAGTAACTCTAGCGTAGAATTCATGTCTCAGTCTTTTTTCAAAGTTCTTGTCTCTCGCTAGCTCTTATAAGGAGTGAACGAAACGAGTCATACCCTTCTTAGGATTCGACTATTTTTTTTATTATCATCAGCAGCAGCAGAAGCTCAATGTTTCTTTCAAGTTTTGAATTGGTAGGGTAGTTTTTTTCTTTTAGTAACATGTATTTTTTAAAACTACAATAATATTCTTCTTGAGTTTATGAGAAAGGATATCCGAAATCGGGTGTGAGTAAATAGAGGTGAAGTGATGGTTATAGAATTATTAAAATTGTTACTGGGGGTAGAGAGGTACGTACTTGGGTACCTGAGAAGTCCTCGTAACTCGTCAGCATTGTACAAATGTGGGTTTGAAATGAATGCGTATATTATATTCTGGTATTATTTGGTTATACTGAGGGCATTTGGTTTTTCTATGTGAATAAGGTAAATAAAAAAGGAAGTGGAGAAAGGGCAACTCATCGTTAATACAAATTCGGTACACATAGATATTGAGTGTAGGGAGATTATGAGAGACGAACACATCAGAATGGAAATGTTACACAAATACGTTCTTTTATTTTATTATTTCTATTTCCACGTATCATCATCATTCACATGGTTGAATTTCTGAGTGAATACATGTAGGTACGTGTTTTCTTTTCTTGTCATTGCGGAACATGATACAATTGCTACATACTCCATAATGGAGTGCATTAGGAAGGTGTAAGCATTTTCCAGGTATACATTCTGTATCAAGTATCGCATCACATGTGTGCATTCTATAACATATTTGGTTAATCCGTAGTGCTCCGTAATGTATATATACGTGGTATGCTTCATAACGAAAAGCGGCATATGTACTATGTACCCATCCGAGTATGATGTGTCTAACTTTTGTCTGTCTGTCTGGTGGGAAATTGATCACCGGTGCTTGATGAAAGCGTTAGTTACATAACCTCGTATTTCGAGGGGCGACTGTTGTATGTGTTGCATGTGGGTATGCACCTGGATATTCTACACTCTGGAGGAGGGATATTGTTTTTGAAGAGTAAATCTACTGTGTAGTTGCATAACTTGAGAGAGACAATAACTTTATAAAATGTCTTCAGTACTCCAGTTACTTAAAGACCTTTATACCTGCCGCGTCGTTGAACAAGACACTTGATGCCAGTAAAAAAGAGTTGCTCCAGAAATATTACCGTGTATGGGGGTGTAAAAGTATAAGTCATGTCGAAAAGCTCATTAATGTCGAAACAATGTGTGGCCCTGTCATATTATACCAGAGGATAATTAGCCTTTGTTGCAGAGATTTGACGTCTGTTTTGACTTTTATTCTTGTTTGATTGGCAGAAAAATAAGTCTTAAGATTTCTTTGTCTTTTTGTAAAAGAGAACAAATGTCGTCAATCAAACAAACAACAAGTTAAAATGATACTATGTGTAAATTGATTTTTCTCGACTTTAGAGTATGAACTTTTTTATTGGTCGTTGGTCAGATAATTTGTCTAATTTGAACTGGGAAGGCGTATGGATATGAGTATGACTATTTTATACGCACGTATTTGTATCTTAGGATTTTCAACTTAAACGTTGTTGTTGATGACGCTATACGAAAAAAATTCATTGGAAAAACTTTTAATTAATGAAACTAAACCTAAATAAAGTTGAGACTTTTGTTGTGTGTCATAATTCAGAATAATAAGTACTATGAATTGTACGTGAAGGATCCTGACAAATAGACATAGAATAGTAAAGAGTGCGAACGGAAAGGACCTTTACCTTCACTCGCGAGGAAAGGAAAAGTACATTGATTATTATAGGTAAGGCCAACTATATGGAAAGGAATAAAGGAAATGTAATATATATAGCCCCTCGAGTTTCCGTAAACACAAGGTGAATGTGACGAAACCTAAAACACATGTATGTACATGTACATTACATACTCTCTCACTACAGCCTAATGCTTCGCGTTAATATTTTTATTCAAGAGCGACCCAATTTTCTATTCTATTTCTATTTTACAGTTCCTATACTTTGTACATACAAAGTATGTACTATTTCTACTCCTGCATGGAATTCGGGGGAAAAGGATAAGACGAGATTGAAAGGAGAATGAAAAGCCGCAATAGTGTCTTATTTTTTCTATTTTTTTCTGTTTGGTAGCAAATGTAGGGAGAGTGTGTTTAGGCTTAAAAGTATGCGTACAAAATCTTCTTCCGAGTTCCGATTGAAACTTTGAAAGACATGACGGGTAGAAGGAAGGGGGGAAAGACAGCTGCTTCTTTCCACATCATATCAGTCTCAATAAAGTTTATGTCACAGAACACAAATGTATAGAAATACTTTTTATTTCTTGGTGGTTGTTTAAGCATGTAGATTTCATAGCACGTTGCATCACATAATGGCTTTAGATTATTTTTTTCTAAGGATAGAAGAGAGTAAAACATGAAAGTACATTTGACATGCATATAGATATGCATTAGTTTTGCTGCTACTTCTAGTCTATTTTGTGGACTATACTGCCTGACACATTTTTTACCAACTCGATTTTGAATTTGAAAAGGTTCTTTTGAGTTAAATCAAAGGTAATCAAGGTTTATGTAAAGTTTAGGCTTAAGGGGGAATCGGAAAAATTCGGATATGAGAAAAGAGTTTGAGGCTTTGTCTTTCGAAATAAACTTCAAATTAAACCATGTGCAGACAATCATATTACATATTGGTAGGTATTTTTGTATAGTAATAACAAATTATGCAGACAGACAGACAGAGGTTTAGAGGTGATTAGTGACGAAGAGCATATTACTGATTTCTATTGTGATTTTTTAAAATCTTATATTTTGAGCCGTTTGATTCTTTGAATAGTATTTGTTTTGTCAAAATAGTAAGGATCGATCAAGTTTATGTAATTATGTGAAGAAAAGTCAACTTTCTTTTTAGTTTTTACTTGCACATTACAATCAGTGAATCAGTTCGTTCGTATACAAAAACAGTTACGTACTTGCATTGCATGCCTATACCTATTTCAAAAAGAAATCTGTGGCTTGTTAGTCACAATAGGGAAGAGTTGATGCTCAACTAGAATTTGAATAACTAATGAAAAGGATTTTATTAATTCTTGAAAGGATGTTGAATGTGCATTGGGAAGAAAATTCTTCCATAGAGTACACCTCAATTTTAACACTCCTCTTTACAATTTGGAATCCAAATTATTTGGATCCAGTACTCAAAAACAGTTCAATCTTCGAACGATTAATTATGCGCCGTGGAAGAATAACTTTTTAATCAAACGGACATATTCTATATGCATGGGATTTTGAAAGATTGCATGTAATGAAGAATAAAACAATATTCGAATAGATTCGAATATGCTTAAGAAAATTAATAACCAACTGCATTGTAAGTTTCTTCGAAAGCAAATGAGGGGAATTTTGACCATTTTTATGGACTGTTCAATCTTAAATTCGGAAACATTTTTTGTACTGTGAATGAAAAAATAGGATAAAGGAATTGAGCTGGTTAACAGCATAGCTTAAGTTGTCAGCATGTTGTTTCTAACTAACTTTTATGGGATTTGGGGTTAATTTTGTGCACCTGGTAGATTTTGGCATTGTTGGAGTGTACTGTAGGATCGGAATTGGAAGTTCCATGCGGGATTAGAAGGATTAGGCTAATTTGGGTGTCATAAAACGTCCCTCGGCGATGGTCAATCTGAGTACCTCCTACCCTTGGATAAAAAAAAGGACCAGTGTGAGTGCACTTGTTCAAGTGTGTTTTGACTGTACAGACCCCAAAAATGTAAGATTTAATCCAAATGAACTCACACTGGTCCTTTTTTATCCTTTCATTCCAATGCATTGCATTCCAATACAATGTTCGTATTTTGTATTAAAAAAGTGAACATAGTTGGTATCTTTTTAAGGGACAAGGGTCCAAGGGTAGGAGGTACTCAGATTGACCATCGCCGAGGGACGTTTTATGACACCCAAATTAGCCTAATCCTTCTAATCCCGCATGGAACTTCCAATTCCGATCCTACAGTAAATATACCTCGAACATTTCGTTTGAATCTAATGCATGCACGTACATAATTAATATGTATTGCCTATTAAGAGAGTAAGTAAATACTAAATACGAAACTAAACAAAAGAATGGGACAAGCGCACATATACATATTACAATATTACATACTAATACATACTAGAGTAAAAAGTTTAGTACTCTGTTGATTAGATCCACTTCCTCCTCAATGGTTATATTTATTAGAAGCTGGCATCATTTTTACGACGTGGACATTTATATTAGGTGTAGGTATTTTCTTTCGGCTTTCATGTCTGGTCTAGTCTATTTGAAAGGCAGAGGGCTGATGTTTATAAAGTTTATCAAATTGAAGTGAGATGAATTGGAATGGAATGAACTTTGTGTAAAAAGGCATCTGTGAAACGTTGCAGTGCATGAACATTGAAAGGGTTGTTTTAGTAGCAGAAAAATCCAATATATAGTATAAACATGTATAGGTATCGTTAGTAAGTACTATCTTCACCCAAAATAATGTCAGTGCGTTTTCGGATTATTTTATAAAGCACGGGGAAAGATAGAAAAGAGAATTTTGCGCAATCATCAATTACTTCGTTTTTGAACATGTAAATCTAAATGAATTTTGTATTGATGTAGGGGATTGTGGAGATCATGGAGGCAGTGTCAGCAGCAAAAAGAAACGTAGAACGAGTGGCGAAATGAGTTCGGGAAATGTTAAAGTATTTGTACCAAAAGGTTCACCCCCTATCACTACTAGTAAAAACGTGTCTGTGCCGTTCTCGCAACAATCTCCTGATACGACAACTCTAACACAGGTAATAAATCTCATAAAACAAATTCAAATAGATGCTATTGAATACTTGACGACGATGTATGTATGACATTAAATACATTAGTATTAAATATGTAAATTTTATTGAAACAATGTTTTTCCGTGTACCCCGCAGACTGACATGTCTCCTGCTTCATCTGTTTCGTCCGAACAAAGTGTTTTTGGTGGTAATCGCTCTACAAACTCCACCCCCACGCCAATGTCAACCACAACATCTCCTGCCAATAATGGAAAAAGTGGTGGAAGTGTGAAATGCCAGAATTCTAAAGGGAAAGAAAGTAATTTTGGATTCCCTTGGCCACAACTTCCAGGTTCACAACAATCACAGACCACAACAGTCTCCTCAATGTCACCCACTACAACTACAATGACTTTTTGGCCGAGTCCAAATCAAACAATCAGTACTACTACATCCAGTTGTAGTAGTAGCCCAGTGAGCAATGCAAGTAATAGTGGAAGCTCAACAAAGAAACCTGGTTACCAGCATCATTTAACTCCAAAAGGAGTTACCATCAGTAAGAAACGTGCAAATTCTCCATGTCCAAATATTGACGTACGACAAATTCCATTGGAACAAAATCGACCTCCACCACGTCAAAATCAATTCCAAATCCCTACTCCAGCACCTAGTCAAACTACAATTAGTAATGATAACTCCAGTGTTAGTTTGAAAGCCGTACAGAATGGTAAGTAGTCACATTTGAACATTTAATAGAGATGAAATAACAAGATACAAATATATTATAGGGTTTCATTTGAAACTACGACACCAAGCATATTATTATTTAATAATTATTATATATTGTCCTTCCAAGCATGCACAGTTACATTACATATGTTGCCCAAAGACGAAATTAGATAGAACCAAAAATCCCTAGACACTTTACATTTTAACACATTTAAAGATTAAGTTTGGATCGGTCCTTGAACTTTGAGCAATAAGAAATACTAAACACATAAAATTTTTTAATGAATTTTGCAGTTAATTGTCAAGATTTCGGTTTCTTTCCTATTTCTACAACGACGCCCCCTGTTGAAAATCATCTTTTGAATACAGGCTATTCCATCTCACCTGTAATAACTAGCACCAGTAATTCTTTAGCGACAATACATCAAAATTTACTGGGTAGTACTATCCAGTTTACTTCGCAATCTCAGTTACAAGGAACAGCATCTCTTGCTGGCACCAATGTGAATATTCTGCCGTTACCCATACAATTCCAAAGGATGGCATCTTCTCCGATCGTGTCTTCAGCGACATCAGGAATTACTACAAATACTTTGATTCATCAGTCATTACCAAGTTCAATTACAATATCTATGGTTAATCCAAATAATACTGCAAGTGGTAGTAGCAGGAATATAAATAATAGTGGTACAATGCAGCAAATTTCAACATCTCCTATAACTATAGTGAATACAAGCCAAGTCCAGTCAGTTTCTGTTTCTGCAGCATCAAGTGAAAAAGCTACAAGTGAAAAATCGCCACTTCAGTTAGTTCAAGATGTAGTAGATCGATTTCAATCTGCAAATAATTCAAAAGAAGATGGTAAGAAGGACGATGCAAGTACAACTGAAGCTGCGACGAGTACTTCTGTTTCCAATACTCCACCTCCACTAGTAGAGCCTTCAAATTCAAAGTCGTCCAAAGAAATACCTCAAGTTGAAGTTAAGAAATCCTCTGAGTCGGATAAATCTGCAAACAGTGCAAGTACAAACAGAGATGGGCAACGGAATAATTCCAATATAAAACCTGTAGAAGTTATGGTAGAAGAATCAAATTCATATTCTCTGTCATCCACTTCGTCATCTCAGCAAATAACTGTCATGAGTTTACCAGTTGTCAGTTCAGTAACAACAAGCTCAACGGGTCAGCTTTCTTCCGTAACAACCACACAAAATGTAAATGTGCAACCTATTGTTACATCAAGTCCTATTTTAAATTGCGGACCAACGAATTCCCAGCAAATTATTTTACAACAATCTCCACAGCAGGATATTCAGTCTTCCTTCTTGACAACTTCAGGAACTGCAGGAAATACTGTTGGTGGTCAGTCAATTCGTTACCCAGTTTTTCAGACGATTCAGCCAATATTCTTGAATTCTACAGGAGGTCCCGGTGGACAATTGATTATACAACAACAACCCCAACATACAACCGGTCATCATGGTGAACAACAGTCATTTATTTATGAACAACCTCAGCACCACTCAGCAGATCATATGCAGTCTATGCTCCAGCAAACAACAATGGTATTGGATCCAAATGTATGTGGAAATCAAAATGGTCCAAAGAAAAAGAAGAAACGGCTAAGTAAAAAACAACAACAGCAACAAGCCCAATTACATCTTCAACAACAACTATTACTTCAGCAGTTGGCTCACCAACAAGCTCAAGCACAGCAAGCGCAACAACAGCAAACATTTCCTCTCGCAATTTTCCCACAGTCTTTCAATTTAGGTCCACAAGGGTTCAGCCTACAACCAATGAACATGAATATGAACATGAACTTTTTCCCTACTCCTACAATTTTAACATTGCCCAACTTGATTCTCAATCCTGCCGACGGTACTTTGTTTCTACAACCATCAGCGCCCTTACAAACTACTACCCAAACTGCACCTCAACAAGCAGCAGTTAAACTGGGACAATTTCCTATTGCAGCCGCTCCAAATTCTGTGGTCTCAACTGGTCAAACAAATATGATTGCACCAAAGAAAGATGGAAGCATTACTTTAACTTCAGTGGCTGACCAACACCAAGTGACACTAATCAAAAGTGGACCGGTTTCAGCTGATGTAGCATCGGATGATTCTAGGCAAAATGCAACTCCAGACTCTAGTAATTCTTTATTTAACTTTATTACAAACTATTTTCTTTTAAGTATTGCTATTATTAGTACTATGTATGTATATTTGTATATATTATTATTATTCCCATGTGTTTACATTTGATTTCTTTCATATATCAATTATATTAAAAAAAAGGAAAGAAGTTTTGCTGATTTGAATCTATTTTTTTTGTAGGTACGACTATGGACTTACCCGCGGATACAGACTCCTTCCTACCATCTGTAATGACGTACAAGAATGATTGTCAACTAGGTCTTAATCTCAATCCAACCAATTCAATTACTATTAGTTTACCACCCTTGGCTAGTAATCACATAAGTAATAGCAATACCATCAATCTTGGGAATTTGAATCAAAAGAAAGTTAGTGTGAAGAGTAGAGCTGTTAGTAGTAGTAGTGGAAATGGAGCACCAAAAAGAATGTATACCCAAAAGCAAATCCTGCCGAAAATTGACAGTACAACCGAAATTCCCAATGACAACCGAAATTCTCACTGACCACGTTTTTCAACACGTATTTTTGACGTACTTTTTTTGTGATGAGAGCTTACTTCAGTCAAACTTGTGAATTAGGAATTGACATGTAAGATTGCTTTTTCTTTGGTTTCTTTTTAGAATTTTGACGATAAAGATAAATTTAAAGAAAATCTTTTCAATTTTGGGTTATTGTATGCATGCTTAGGCAGGCATAATATACAGAAAAAATGCATAATTGTACAATGCACGTTTTAGAATTGATACAAATTTAGATATATACTGTTCTGAGCACGGAAGAGTGATAATCTGATGTTTATGACTAATATTTAAGGAATAGTTATTATGACTCCAACACGAAAAAAAAAGATTTAATTTTATGATAATGAGTCCCAACTTTCTATTGTGAAAGAGCAGAGGGAAAGGAGTGACAACGAAGCGTGACGTTTCCATTATAATCATGATTGTTATCATTACGGTATTCTTCTGCCTTGGATTTCTTCTAGTTTTTAGTTTAAAGTTGGATTTTTCTACAGAGACAAGTGTGACCACTAAATGAGATAAAAGGCATCGCGGAGATAGATTGGAATATCTAGAGCAGAAAATGAAGTCATTTCAATTGTACTTATGTATAGAGAAGAAAAAAATGTTCAACTCGTATGCATCGTTTAACTGCAAGAAATATGAAACCTATACACCGAGAAATAATTTTGATGGCAAAGATTATGTTTTCTAGAAATAAAAAGAAAATTCTTTGTGCTTAGATAAATGTTTAGAAAAGTTGTAGGAACATGACTCACATTTTTTCATTGTTGACAACTGTCTTACATGTGGAGGAAGTATGGATGTAATCATTAGTTTTTAAAAACAGACTTGAAAAGAAATGATGTGATATTCGTATTCCCTGCCGATATTTGTCATGAGATGACAACAGGAAATCATATGACAAATTATAGTGTTTTTACGTCGCGTCGAGTATATTAATTGATCGACCTTTTCTTTTTAGTCACCGCTTACAAAATGAATTAAGGTAATGAGTAAATGGTTTTATATGCCAAAAACAACAAAGTAGATTTCATTTGTCTTCATTTATGTACTTATTGAACATTGGCATGGTAGTTAAAAAGTTTTATGGCTTCTTCAAGAAGTTTTCTTCTAATTATCATGTTATTTTTTATTGTAGAAAAATTCATAAAATTTTTGCCTTGTGGTCGTATTCGCGTTTTTTAGAAAGGGTAATTCAAAGTTCTTTATGGATTCTGAATGGTGGGACATGCCAGGTTAACATTCAGGGAGCGATAAGGTAAAATGAGAAAGTGAACGTGTCTTGCAGTCTCATTTATCAACTTTTCGTGTAGGTATTTGACTTCACAGGAGATAAACGATATTTAGAAATTATTAAAAGATGAATGGGCTGTGTGAAGTAGTTTTTTAATCTCTCATTTCAAATGTAAGACTGAAAATATGACGGATGTTGGCACAAAAATCCTGCTCTAATAATCCTAGTAATAGTTAGAAGCAAGCTAGAAATGAAAAGCACTTTTGAGAGAGCCATGTTATACAATTTCTTCATTTTCTTCTCTATTTATTTCCCAAAGTAACGGCGTCGTTTATATGTCAACCCTCATGACATTAATGACACGTTGAGTCACCATTTCATCACAGACTAAAGGGAAAAAATAAAAGTTTAATGTATAAGGAAATGACTGTAATCCCAATGTATGCATTTGTTGTCACTCCATTCTCTCTGTTCGTTCATATATGAGAAAATGTGATCCCCTGTTCATTTGCTTGTCCCCCAGTAAATTCCGGTGAGCTTGGATAGATTACTTTTGTTTTTTCATCTCTTTATATTTTTCGTGCATGTAACTATGTAACTACATACATGACGAGGAATTAAACATTAAAGCTGTCTATATTTCTTCCAATATTATAGTTGTTATACCCGAATTTCCGATGTGACCATTAAGTGTCTTACACTGGCTTGTACGTATGTTAAATTAGAAGTTTGAAAAAATTATCACGTAAAAAAGAGAGACATTAAGTTGGCAACCAATGAAGGAACGAATGGTTGAATGAAATATTGTCGAAAAGGAAATGCGTGAATTATGTTACAAGCAGAAGAAAAGCATATTTGAGAATGAAGTGGTAGACGTAGTCGTAGTATTATAGAAGACGAAATTCTTGGTTTGTACTTTTATTGTGTACGAGATTACTTTTTTCTCAGAGCAGTAAATGCGAAAGGAAGGAAACAGTTTGGTTGTGATATCCTATCTGACATGTACGTACGTGTATTAGTTATATTATATTATTATATATTGTGTAGAAACTAGAACGTAAAAGCAAGTACAACTCGTCTAATAATAGTTAGTACACATTATTATACTTTGTTAGTAGTTGAATAAAGCACAGAATACTCACCCAAACATACATACATACACAAGCGAATATAAATATTATTCTAAGTTTATTATAGTTGCGACGAGGTCTGTTTTTTGCAATCTAATAATCGGTCCAGGGAATAAACCTCCACAAAGAGCAATCTACCAAAATTGAAAAACATAGAAAAGGGTTTAATAATTAATTTGCGTCTAAACGATTCGTCATGAAGCCATCTTTTTCTGATTCTGTGTTTCCCTGTAATTGAGTAACATTGTGTTGTGAGTGCTTTTCGTCGACTCGAAAGGAATTACATGTACTGTCGTATAGGCTCATGGTACTTACGTTAATCAAGCAGTTTTTGCGTACTATAATAATAGCAACTTAAAAAAATTTTGTTAGCAAATTATTGACGACTACAAAACACAAGTAAGTTGCCCACAGTAAATTGTTTATTATTATTATAGTTTTGTGTAGTCTTTTAGTACGTCATACGTACAGGCCAGGCAAAGCTGGAATTACATTTTTTTGGGCATGTCCCATCACTCAAGTATAGGTAGTCATTAGGTACAAGTAACTAAATACACTATACACGATAGTTATTAATATTTGGTTATTTTGACGATTATGTCAACTTGAAATACAAATAATTGATTTGTAATTCTTGTAAAGAAATATATAAGTATACCTATTATTAATAATTTAATACTAATAAACATATACATTGTAAACCATAAAAATGCAACAAGTTTCAAAAACAACAATTTTTGGGGAAAACATGGCGTTATGTTAAATAAGGATGATTGTATGCTTACGACAACGAGAAGTAGAGACATGGATATGATGAATTAATGCTGCTTTAGAATATTAGTATTGTTCACATTTATAATAATTATATGATGGTGAGAGATTCGATAGTCGGGACGGAAAATGAAGTACTTTTATACAACATAAACAGCGTACGCAAAAACTTTAAATAGGTATAAGTCATTACTAAATATTCTGTATGAATAGTCTATCATTTAAGACTTACTGAAAATTTGTAAAATAATGTTGAGTTGATAAAGTACAGTAATGTTATTATGTCTGTATTTTAATGGTACACTATAATTTGGATTTGTGTAGATTTCACTGTAAACAATTTATTATACACGAAAACTTGCAAATAGGAAGTAGTTCAAAGTTATAGTCTGTACTGATAAATGACGTATACATTTACATAGTTGGAATTAGTAATTACGTCTTACAGTTTGGGCTATGTACATACATATTTTACATTATTACTATACAAGTATATGTACAAAGAGTCGTACATAATAATAAAATTGGATTATGAATTTGTAAACGTAGCTAACGTTTATCAAGTTTTAGTCGACAAAAGTTGTTTAGAAAACGAGAACGGAAAGAAAATGATGGGGAAAATGACATTTAAACCTTAGATGAATTATTATGATATAGAGATTGATATTTAGTCGAAAATTATAGTTTTGTTTTAGCATCAAGTAGATACGTAAACTTTTTTGTAATCCTAAACTGTACATAAATACTAATACGTAGAAGCATAAAAAGAAAAAAAGGGTTTTTTTAGTCGTTTTAACATTTTAAAGTTTTAACCAGTACCAAATTAAATGAAGTTGACTGACTGAGATATTATTAGATTTTATCTTTATTAAGGAAATCTCTAGTGTGTAATAATTCTGATGATGGTGATTATTACATTATATTGTTGTTAAATTTTAATGTCAACGTATGTGTATCGTTTTAAGCCTTTCTAAATAAATAACTACATAAATGAATGAATAAAATGAATGTCAAGTTTTATCACATGGTGTTATGAAAGGTGAAAGTGAAATGTGTATGTGAAAAAAAATGAGTGAAAGCGTATTTTTGTTTGTTTGTTTTTACTCTCGATAACGATATGATAACAATTTATATTCTGCTAGTATATATAACATTTTAACTCTGTAAATAATGTTGTTATTAGTGTGTATTTTAAAATCTCATATTCGTATAGATTACTGCATCAAATATTCTATAATATATTATATATAAATAAACTTACGAACGCAGTCTGTATGAATATAAGAAATTACGTATTAATGTAATTGTTAAACTGATGTTTTAAACTCCTAACCTTGTTGTACAACCAGTAGTTTTTAATTTGATTTGATGTCTGAGCAAAGCTTTAAATAAAAAAATGTATGAACATCACAGTAAATTCAACAGTCCATCGTATTTTTTTGTAGTCTCATATTACACAGAATGTCTCTTGGCATATTAAGCTTTTAAGTCGATGGGAACACATATGCATATAATACAACAGCATGTACTGAGGCATACAGACAGCGTATTTTCCTGTACGCTGTACAAAAAATGAGACCCAACTAATTTACGTTTTAAATAGGAAGTACAGAAAGGGAGAAAACTTTCTTTTGGTCCCTTGGTATTCAATATGATTCCGTGCTCACCGCTAATTTATCCAGTTTTTCATTATCTACCTGTTTTGCCCTCCCGACTCGTGATTTTTCTTAATCTTGTGTCCTGAGTACTAATCATAGCATGCTCTCTCCCTCTCTCTCTCTCTCTCTCTGGAGAATCTCTTTCATATGCCAATTTGAACATGCGGTTATCAATCCACACGTTTTTTGTTCTCTCATGTATTACTTTTCTTATCCGTTTGGAGGAAAAAAACCCATTGGATCGTTTTCCTGCATCTCTGGAGACTTGAGACTGACTGGATGTTGGACCGTTACTGATCTTTGGTAGTGGTAATTGGAGAAGATATCAATGATCCTCATTCTCATCCACGACTTTGACTTTCTAACAGAAACGAAGGATTAATGGCGACTAACTCTCATGGAAATAGATATTTTAGGAAATGAAATGCTCTAGTTAAACAAAGCCACACAGATCTTGAGTCGCCCATGTTTTCTTTACTTGTACGTTATTGAAGTCAGTGAAAGTCATCTATCGTATGTTCTATGTGCATACTTTCAACCGATGCCGACTGTTCATGCTATAGAATACGCGTTCAAATACCAAAACAAATGAGCCTAACAGACATTCCACTTACATATATCTCCAAACCAAGATAGCAAAGGAAAGTATATATGTACTTGTACAGTATGTAGTACACCTATATTAAATTCTATGGAAACTCGACCGTCTCGTTTCGCTTTTTATACATTATTCAAGCTGAAAAGACTGGAGAACTTGTGCTGGACTAGTGTACCACCGTACGATCATGTGATTGCATGTGTACCCCACATTGTTCGCATTGATAAATACAGAGCTTATAGTCATAAGCCACCATTTCACTACTCTAGCAGACACGACGAGATTCTTCTTTTCCGCTTCCAATTGTCTGTTCTAATCCAATCTTGGCCAATGGAGACTAATGGTTCGTTCCCTTCGTATATTTTCTTTTCCAAGACGAACATCATTTACTTTCATTTTTTTCTCCTTTTCCCTTTTCCTTTTCTTATCCTCAACTAAAAGTACAATAATACTCAAGCGTGGATACATAATATGCCGGGGAGTTGGATCTCTGATCCAACTGACTTGTTCCTCCCCCCCTTTCTTCCTTCCATCTCTCTCGCTTTCTCTTTCCTCTGTTCTCTATTCTCTTACCTATTGGAATCGGAAGACAGAAAGGGAAAAATTTTAGAGTGAGACTATGATGAGGATATTCGATATGTCTATATGTATGTCAATAGAGCTTAAAGCTTCCAGCTTAAGTCAACATTTAAACCTGCAGCAACTACTACTAATTTGACATTTCCTCCTTCTATTTTTATTTTTTCCCAAATGTGTTAAAATGTCACAACGAATTTTTTTCCCGAACACTACGAGACGGAAACTCCCAACTACAACTTTTATCCCACTTTAGTTGAACAAATTAAATTAGCTCGTAGGTTTTAATGCTGTTGTTTTTTCTCAACCTCACCAGTCAAGCAGGCAACCAGTCAGCTAGTTTATTACAGCAGGTAGTCGAGTAGAAGGTGTAAGGAAAATATTGTAACATAAAAAAAAGGTACTGAGCAACAGGAGAACCAAGTTATTATCCAAATGGTGTTTTATCTCGGGCTATAATATATTAAATGAACTCATAAAGTTTTAACATAATTCCGCTCCTAAAGAAAAATTCTCCATTTCAGGAGTTTAGAATCTGTGGGATGATGATGATGGTACTCTGAGAAAAATGAACAATTCACAAAATTCTGAAATTTTCTCTCGCTCTCTCTCTCTCTAACTCTCTCACACACACAAATATACTTTCTCTACCAATGAAATACAGTTGAATGTTCCTACTCCTTCTATTTCCATCATATTAAAAACAAAATCACCTTATTCATTGAGTCGACTCTGCTTCTTCCCCGAAACTGCGGTGCCGTTTGACTTTTGAGAGTGGCAAGTAAATAGTAGGAGAAAAAAAAGGTATGACTATGGGAAGCGGAGGGTTTTCAATGAAATAAATTCGTAGAGGCGTACTATGGCATGTTGTTTGCTTCTCAAAGAACTTTTCTCGTTCACACGCCCATGCAAAAATAAAAGTAAAAAAAGAAGAGTGAAAAAGGTATATGATATGTATTGTACATTGTACTGATGGGAGAATGTTGAAAATCTATAACTTTTACATCAACAGTATATATACGTATATATATATATGTACATATACATGCATATTAAATTCCCCCTTTCTGTGAACTCACGGCTAGGATACAGCTAGACATAGACACTCATTTGTGCATTGGCAAATATACTTATATGGATTGAGTTTGAATGATATACACACGTTATGCGCTCTGAAGGTACGTCAGCTGAATGTCTCATGGTTCATGGTTTTAGAGTTTAGAGCATTTATATATTGTACATGGAGAAAGTAAGATAGAGAAAGAGAGAGAGGAAAAAGGCTTTCTTGCCACGTTTCATAGTGGTTGCCTTCATTCTACATTGAAATAAAATGAACTTTTCTGTTTGTTATCGACGGCAAAGGGAAAGAGGGAAAAGGAGAAAGTAAAAGCAAGTATTGCTTCCTTTTATTCTTGTGGAAAATCTTCTCGACTCCTGGCTTTGTTCACGAAGCATCTCTGTCTTTTGCACACACACACACACACACTTTCACTCTACTTTTCTCTCCAACGATAAGTCCAACTCAAATGAATTGGTTTTTGTCAGTCTCCCTTTTCTCTTTTCGTGTACTCAAGGACTCGACCAAATCTTCCTTCGTCTTTTCCTCTTCTATACATGTATTTTGTATTTCATCAAACTGGATTTGAGAATTCTACCACACACCACTATAAAAAAAAAGTCTCTCAAATCTTACATCGATTTGGTTCAAACTAAAAATTTACATATATATTCTCGTGTACGTGTGTGTGTAAATTGGCTAGTCCGTAATGTAGTCGTCGAGTGTGGTACTTAGATTGAAGTCTAAACATTTCTTTCAATACGAACGAAATTGAGCGGAGCAGCTGGAAGGAATGTTTTTGGCGCTATATGTGATGTGAATGTGCTACCAAATAACCTTCACGTGTGTATTTGAAAATAATTTGTATTTTAAAAATATTTATAGTGAAAAACAATTAACTTTACAAAGAGATATTAATATTGAACATTATTTGCGGTCGCATCAGTTTGTTGAAAAAATCAATTTGAGTAATTGACAATTGAGTTGTTTTTCTCTACTCAAAGTCAGATCTCATAGGGGAAATACAAAATAAAATCCGTTTGAGCTTGTATTCACGTTTGAAATCCAATCCTCTAAAAGCACAATTAAATGGGTTTAAATGGAGACAAAACAAAATTGAGTGAACAAGTAAACCAACTTCCACAGGCAGGCTTATCCTTCAAATGAATGAAACCACAGTTTACGAATTGCAATTTGTAATATCCCGAATTTCCTCTATAATAGAATGGAAACTAATGATCTAATTTTCCTCTTATCATGTCACACGTGGTTGAAAGAATGATAAAAGAAAAATGCTTTTTGACACACACACACACAAGATCGATCCAAACTTGTTTTTATATTTTCATTGAAATTCTTAGTCTAGATCCATTAAAAATGATAACATTTATTACTCCACAACATTAATGAATTCAAAAATTCTCTCTGATGTTTCAGTTTTGGACTAAATCAAAGGGAAATTGATCACAAGCAAATATTCAAAATCCAAACTGTCAGTGGTTGGAGAGAGAGAGAGAGAGAGAGAGAGAGAGAGAGAGAGAGAGAGAGAGAGAGAGAGAGAGAGAGATTTTCATCGATCCAGTGCTGGTCCACAGCACTTTGAGAGTTCTATCGCGTCTCGTTTTTCCACGTCCTCAGTTCCAGTCAGTTCCAAATCTATTGAAGCTATTAAAATATGGCATGGGCTTTTTATGAATATTCAGAAGCCATATAGTTATGTATTATGTACATACTCACAGAAAGGAAAGGAGAATAAAGGAGTATAAAACATCATGTTTTAACGCGTATAAGCAGAAATAGGGACAATTTTGTTCATATTCATAGTCAAACCATGATGACAGTTAAACTAATTGAGTAGATGACATAGGAAATGATGAATTCTTTGTCATACATACATACATGTAAAAATGGTGTACAACACTGTATTGCATCATACGTAGTTGTAAATGTCAAGGAAACGTTTATACACATGGGGTATGAGGTCAATACAGGCAATACAGACAACATTTTATATTTGTAGGTAGCGTTTCGTTTGTGTCCTGTATTTTGTTTGACATTAACAAACACTGAAATCGAATATCCGACGTTGAAAAATGTCAAATATTTTCTAATAAATGAAATTTGTTTATAGGCAATCCTTACGGAAGGTACCTACATACAGTGACAGTGTAATTCTAGTACAATTTTCAAAGATGACAAGAGGAACGGGAAAAGGAAACTCGTTTAATCGGAGTAGAGCTCTGTCATAATAGAATAATATAATTATAGAGTATCAAAGTAGGCATGTGATTTTCAAAGGAAGAGAGAGAAGAGAGAGAGAGAGAATTACATTGCAATATACAATAGGGAATTTCTTTTGGGAAAATTTCCCTTTTCCAACCATGGTAATGGATGATGGCTGGAAAAAGTTGTCATCATCAAAGATGATAAAATCGGAAAACGTTTATATTTGGAATCTTTAATTAAAGATCAAGTGTGGGAGAAACCGACAGTCAAGTTACCTCCTGTCTCTCAGTCTCTCTCGCTCTCTGACAACTTCCGCAGATAATGACATTTCTCTCCTCCTTCACTCACCGAACAAAGACTCGAATCTTCTCTTGCTAGTTTTCAGTTTTCAATTTATCTTTAAGGATTCAAGATCGTGATTGGGTTACCTATCATGGCCAAGTCCAAAGCGTAAGTCGTAAGAACTTTCCTTCCTGTTCTCTCTCTCTCTCTCTCTCTCTCTCTCTCTCTCTCTCTCTCTCTCTGCCTTCCTCGTTCTCTCGTTTCCCCATTGCCATCCCATTTTCCTTCACATATTACGTATACGTGCTCAACTGTAGGTACCCTGTATAGAAATGACATTAGTTATACTCTCTCTCTCTCTCTCTCTCTTTCCATCGATTATAGTTGAGGGGAAAGGATATGGACAAACCACATAGCGTACCTGCTCTCCTCCGCTCGTATAAGATGGGAGATAAGAGCTAAGCTTGTCAATTTTCCTTGGAGAGTGTGTAACTTCAAGTCTGGATCCGACCATTTCCATATATTATAATAACCCTATGGCTTCACTCCATCTTTTTCTAAAGGAAACAAGATTTTCGGCCTCATAGTTTCTCGTTTCTCCTACTTTCTCCATCTCTCTCCTCTCTATCTCTCTCTTTTCCTCCCAGCTCTTCCTCTTTTTTTTCTCCTGGTGCTTATTCTTCATCCTAGATTTTCTATTTGGATGATTTTGAAAAAATCTTCATGTACAAAATCATCCTCAAACTCAGAGTTCAAAAATCGGAGATATTGCGGACAATTAAATTACTGCCAGGGAGAGACTTGATGGAATAAAAGGGAAATGATTGGAATCAAACGGAGTAAACAAACAAGTAAAGGGAGAAAGTTGAAAGGAAGAAGGAAATGACCAAGCTTAAAAAGTTTAAAGATGAAAAAAAAATACAAAACAAACATATACTTTTTTTTGAATAGGTTATGTTGACCTTTGGAGTGGATCCAAGAGGTTGTGATGGAAAACTGTGCAAGTTGTTTCCTTCAAGTGTATTTGCTTCTTCTGATGTTGCAATAGAATTGAGGCTACACACAGAGATTGAAGATGATAGTTGTTTTTTTTGAGGAGAGGAGGTTCAAGATTTTGGCTCAAGTCAGCATGATGAGAGTTTTAGTGGTGTATGAGGAATACAAAGGAAGTATATGTACGAGCGGCGGAAAGTCGAGGTGTGGGAAGATCCATGTGTGAATGGGCAAAGATTGAGAGAGAGGGTAGAGATGTGGAGGCTTTGCATTTTGGTAACGGTCTATGTGTGAGTATAGATCGAGGATAGGTAGGTGTTCTTGGTTTTGGTCTTTGAGTAAGAGGAAATCGATTTGTTCCTGGTAAATTACCGATAGATATCACCATCGCCATAAAGTAGTTTACAACGTCGATCTTTTCTTCTCTAACTTCCAACTTCCTTCTTCAGACTCTAAAGAAAAACGTATTTTTTGTGTGTGTGTGTGTCTCTCTCTCTCTCTGTCATGTATCCCCCCAGCTACATCTGCAGAATAAGAAAGGAAAAGCAAGCAGTGTGTGTGTTGAGTCTAATGCCAACGTTTTGTATATTGCGTGAAATGTTGGTATTGGTGACGTGTGTGTGTGAAAAAAGTTTAAATTTATCCTGGTTTTTATTTAATTTAAAATGAATGTGAATTTCAAATGCCCGATGACGAACGTCCCATTTACGCTACCATCAAAATGAAAACACTCTACACAAATATGATGAAATGTGGTAAAATAATTGATTGGGCACGTCAGACAAAATATTTTGGCATCCGGGGGACTCTCCATGTCTTTGAAAGTTGGGATATTTGACATTTCCTCGAGTCCTCAATTTTGAGCTTGTCTACGTCATCAATGTGCATTTGATATTTGATAGCCACTGACTAACTTACTCTTTCACTGACGCACTCACAACTTGACTCGCTTTGTGTATTTGTATTTTTGTTGAAAGAAAATGAAAATGGAAGAATTCTTCGCATATCAAGTATTAATTACTTTTATCGTTCATGCTGTTGGCCGAGTTTACTAATTCCAGGAATAACGTTTTATTGACACACATTGGTTGAATGATGGGAGAGAGAAACAGAGGAAAAAAGGGAGAAAGAGTCAATGACATGCAATTTCCAATTCTCGTAATGATTTCAGCTACCTCTCATCAGCTACTGCCTTGTAGTACGATACAGGATATTTACACTAGAAAAAAACAATCAGTGGGAATACAAACAAAAGAGAAGGCACACTCGAGTTGATGAGCATGGAATATTCTGCGAAGGATTCGTATTTCATTCACACTAATACACAGTCATGTATATGTAATGAACCCAAACATGGAGTTTTCAATATTTTTAATATAACATATCAATATTTTTCCTCATTCATTCCATAAAGTTTTTGTACTATTCTTATATATAATTTCATTTGATGAGTTTCCTTTTATCTGAATAAAACTTAATCTAATCCCCTAAAATCCTGAGCTTTTCATGAGGATGAAATAAGTTAAATAAGTAGTTGCGAGCTTTTCTTTTTTGTATTCAGTGGAGAAGGTTAAAAAAAACATGAAACAAAAAAAAAACGGGAATTGTGACTGCGCGACGATTTTTTTTCTTTTGCTCCATAAAAGAATATTTATTACTAACGGTATAATGGCGGGAGGAAATCAAAATTACAAAATTATAACTTTCCGTAATTTTATCACCTCATAACACATGACGAAATGAGACGACACAGATAATAAACTGTATACAAGGACATGAAGCATAAAATGTTTAAAAAAAAGACACAAAAAGAAGAAGGGAACGAAGAAGAAAAAAGTCGGAGAGAGAAAGAAAGGAAAATATTTTTTATGACACCGAATGTCTTATATTTATATATATATATATATTATATTCCTGAAGGGATGACGTCTGCTGGCAAAGGAAACAAAATTACCCCTTAAGAAAACACTGTATGATACTAAAATTTCTAGCATGATGCGTTCAATGCATCATCATCAACGTTTCATCATCCATTCCACATCCTTCCATTCCCATGCCATGATTATATATGAGAGAAAAGATTCATCACAAAAGGCCTCTCGTTTGTCCTTGCTCACCAAACTTCGCATGTGTCTACACGGATCAAGTAACCAGCTGAGTGGAGTGGAGTGAGGAACCTTCATTTTCTACATACATTCACCTTCTCACCTAATGACGACTCTAAAGGGCTCAATGAACTTGTGAATTATTATTGTGGATGGATATGAAGTGAGTCGTGTGGCGTGGCGAATGACAAAAAACCTTAGTCATAATAATGATGTTAGGAGAAAAATAAAATAAAAACATTTGTACATTTTGATGAAAAAAATTGATGTTTTCCCACACAGCTTCAAAGGCATCAAGAACATGCTAAAACTGGTATATATTTTCCCTTTTTTTCACGAGCCCACAGCTCTGAGCGCCATCATCATCCCATGACGAAAATAATGGAAGTTAGTTTAATGCTCGTAATACAGAATATCTTGGAGACAACACGTCCACACGCTGCTTTCCTTTCGCCTTCATATAGATTTTGTAAACTTCACATTTCTTGTCGGAATTCTTCTATTGCGAATCATCCAAGTTGAGACTCTTGTTGGAAAGTTTTGTAATACTCAACCTCTTGTATGTGTTTTGTGTGTGTATGTGTGGGCTACAGTCTCTACAGCATTGGAGAGTCATTCGATTGCACAAAATTTATTCATATTGATATTGTTGACACACATTTACGAGAGCTGGAGCTTTCCTCGAGCAACTTAACACGAGGGAAAAGCACAATGGCCGATGATCCACCATCAGTTTCTCTCGCCAGTATTACTTTGTTCATAGTTAGGACGTGGATATTGCTATGAATGTATGAATGTATGTACATATGTGTGGTGTCCTTGTACTCATCGTATACATATCGTAAAGAAATATATGTATCTGTATTCCAACGCCGAATTGCATTGCATTTGGCTCCAGAAACTCCAGCTGTAACCTCAAAAAAAAAATGGAGAGTTTACAGAAACAATTTAAAACATTCCAAATATGCTCACGTCTGTCCAGGTTCTCTTTGTGTACTCATCATCTCAAATGGAGCAAGCTCCGAGTCCAAAAGTGTGTGAATGGGAAGTCTATATATCCACATTATCCACATTATCCACGCTCACAATGGACATTTCAAGTCAAGTATGGGACACTAAACTAATCAAATGACCAGTTTCTCCAAGGCAAAAACCAACACATTTCTCATATACAAATATGTAACTGGTCCACAGTAACAGTCCCTGTTTCATGAAATGAAACGATTGTTTTTATGTGTCCCTCATATAAACCTCTGTGGAGGTTTCCATGCGACAAGTCAAATACATATTCCCAATTTCCTCATTCTCCATGTCAAATGTTTCCTTTTCCGTTCCCTTTTCAATATTTATTGTTATTGTCTTTAGGGATATTTGTAATTGTGTGTCGTCCATTTGAAATAAAAGGTATTTAAAACGAAGAGAAAGCAGAAAATTCAAATACAATGAGGGGTTTTGATTTAAAGACGAGAAAAACATAAATACTGTACATGCATGGGATTTGGGGTACGGAATTGTATATAAACTATGTTTCCTTCATGTTTGTTGAGACAGAACACGATTCTCCCCGTCCTTTCAATTTCATTTTTTCATGCTCAAGTAATACTTACGTCAGTACAAATATAAGCAAAGTTAAACTACAAAGTTGTTGAGCTAAAATAGGTGGGCATGGGTAGGAAAAGTCGAAAAAAGTAAAGGGGGAATATCGACAAGATGGGACGTGGGCCGCAGGTAGCATCATCATACATGTATATGAAGGTATTTCCAAAAGACGAGAACAAGAATGCATTCTGAACCGCCGATATTTTGAAGATGAGGAAGAAAAAACGGGGAAAGTTGGGTTTGTAAAAGCAATATTCCTTGTGTATAATAAGCAAAGTTGACATATACATGCATGTGTGTGTGTGTGTGTGTGTGAGGGAAGAAGAGGAGCTAGCCACTGCATCGTGCACGGAGATGGTGGGCAAAAGCGTGGAAGCACAAGTAGAAGAACACACACATACATGCATGCATGCATACACATACATGCATGCATGCATACACATCACTGGATACGAGAGAAAGAAAGAGAGAGAGAGAGAGCGTCTCCAGATCCAGATCGATTGGTAACCAAGTTGAAGAGAGAAAGCATTGGGAAAAGTTTTCGGCGTTGTAGCCAAGCTGACTGTGACTATAAGTAGGAATGAAGCTGTGGCTCTTCTAACCTAAACGCAACGGGAAAACCTACATTACTAGTGATAGTCCAAGTATTAGTACAGCTGAGCTATTCATACATGAGCCTTCCCACATGTACGATCTATCCATATATATGCGATGAGTACACATGCACAAACTATATGTATATACTCAGGTTTTTCAGAAGATGTTTCAGTGGTGTATGGAGAGAGCAAGAGAGAGAGAGAGAGAGAGAGAAAAGAGCTTGGAGCAACTGGGTGGTTACTGGCTGTCTATATAAGTTGAATACATACATGCATATGGCACATGATACACACATATATATATATACACACAAGTTGCTTATACATGATAGAGAGTACACGTACACTCAAGCTCCTTTCTTCATTCCGTCTCTCTCCTGCGCCTGTTCTAGCTTTCTTTTTTCTTCCCTTCCCCTGTAATACAGAGAGAGAGGGAAAGAGAGAGAGAGAGAGAGAAAGTGAAAAAGAGAGACAGAGCCGAGTACAGAAAATGTTCGGATACTCAAAAGGACTGAGAACGATTTGAAGCAGACACGTAGATTTCGTCCTCTAGATTACTGTTGCTTTCTCTTCCGTACTCAATCCACATTCCAGAAAAAAACGAGGGAATATAAAGAAGTGGATAGTGAAAGTACGAGTGAATAGGGAAAGTGAAAGTACACGCTCAAAAACCACCACACAACTACCAAAACGAACACGTCAAGACAAAAAAACGACCACCCACAGGTATTCACCAAACATCCACATCCAGTTGACAGTTTGTCCTTTTATGTTGAGACAACATGAGTTATCATTTCCCAATCCTCGTCCAGCTCAACAAAAACAACCACCACGTTCCACGTTCAAGTCAAGTCAAGGAATTTTGTACACAAATTAACATGTCACCGCGTTTGTATCTACAATTCAACAATCTACACCGATACGGATTGTAATGAAAGGAATTTAAACAAATCAAGATACGATTTTGTCAAAATACTTTAACAAGCAGGTACGTTCACAAAATACATACAAAAATACACATGAAATCCCACAGAATTCATAGGGAGAGAAAAGAAAGGACTTTGACTTTCATTCTTAAAATATGTAAAGGGATTGTCGTTAGTGAAAGGATTAGTCCTTTTTTCTTTTGACTTGTAGCCATTTCTAGTGGGCTAATAGTCAGGTCAGACGAGACAAATACGGAATACATTAATAAATAAATGAATGAAAGAGATAAAAGGAAAAGATTGAAAAAATAAATTGATTGGGAACCAAAAAGGTTGTGTGACTGTGTGTGCGAAATACTATCAAAACGTTTATACAGTGCACTACCAATAACAAAGAAGGCAAAGAAGAAAAGAAGAACAGTTCTGAGAAATTACCATTTGTGTATGTTTTGTATTTCGTTCGGAGGAGGAAAAGATAAAAGTTTGAATCATAAAAGAATACATAAAGAATACAAAGACACATTTGTACACAACGAGAGAAAAAAATATATAAGAGATTCAAGCCAATGGCGAATAAAATAACAGTAGAGAATACAGAGAGACAGAAAGAGAAAGAGAGAGGAAAAAAGTCGAGTATTACGATAAATCTGAGAAGGTAAGAATCATCATGCTTTCTCCGTGAGTGTTTTTTCTCTCTCTCTTCGTCTAGTTAAGAGTGTGTGAGTGTGTTTGTTTGTGTGTGTATATATATAATAATATATATATATATCTATATATGTGGAAGGCTGGCTGGTTGGTTGGGTTGGTTTAATTATTCATTTGGTTGAGAGCTGGGAAGAGGAAATAAAATAATGCAAATCTGGACTGATAACTTTACCAACTCGGAGAAAATGACTAGCTTACGCGTTCTCCATTATGTCCGCAACTTCCTCATGAGTGCAACGATGAAGAGAGGATTTACAGTTATTATTACGCTACAGTTGGCTCTTGTGAGTATTTTCCTTGCCGAGATTTCTTTTAGTCAACGAAGACTTTTAAAAATTCACGGTTTGTCTTCCTTTCTCAGCTTAAGAGGTGTCAAGTGAGAAGGAGGAAGAAGAGTCCTCTCGACATTTATATAAAACAAATTCTACTTGAGATAAAGAGCGCTCAACGGAAATTACAACAAAAAAAGAATCACTCGGAATAACAAAAAAAAAAGAAAAAAGAGCTTCGTAGCAGCTAACAGTAACTCTGTGTGTATATTTATACGAAGTCCGACAGGAACCCAAATTATATATATATATATATATATACTTTTATCAGGTGTTTTAGGAAAGTTTGAAGAAGATTTCTCCTTTTAGAAGTTGAAACTAATATAAAAACAAAATGTAAATGGAAGTCAAAACCATGTTAAATGTTTTTGTTTTTTTAAATAAAGAATTACGTACGAGATTTTTCTAGAAATGACTACAAACAAAAGATTTATTCACGAAATGTCGGTGTACTCATCAATCAAAGTGACGTGAAAAATAATTACAAACAAACAAGAAAAAATAATAATAAAAAACAACGATTTATATAAATTAAAATAAAAAACAACGATTTATATAAATTAAAATAAAAAACAACGATTTATATAAATTAAAATAAAAAACATAAATTCACTATCGAGAGAATCGAGATTTAAGGGAAGCTTCCCTTGTGCGGCCAAATAAAAAAACAAAACAATTTATTTGTGTTTCAAGAAACGCACGTTCAACCTTTAACTTCCAAAAACGGTAAGTTTTTGCTTGGTTTTCATATTTCAATATATATAAACTTATGCAGTCAATGTTTTTTTGGATTTGTTTTGATTTGGAGCAGCTTGCTTATTTCACACAATCATGTTCAAGTATAATTGACTAGTCAAATAATCATTTCTTAGTATACAAAATTATCTTTAGAATGCCTTTGAATGAAATGAACAACGAATTCAATTCAATCTACAGGATGGATTGTTTGATTGTTTGTACTAAAGAAAATATGAATATGTATGTGAAAAGTTAAAGTTGAAAATTGATGGATGGGGTAGAGACCGTCCAAATGAGTTGAGAAATGAAATCAAATTAAAGTTGTGTCGAATAAATAAATGTGTTATTTTTTTACATGTTCATGTGTCTGTGAGAGAAATGTGATTGTAAAGCTTCCGACTCTGATTGTTTTCCTTTTCAGAACAAAAAACGTGACGAAAACTAATTGAGTAAAACTTGAATAAAAAGTAATTAAATTAGAGAAAGACGTCTGGTCTGGGCCTAAAAGAAAAACACAGAAGAAGACACAGATGATTTAAGTGCTTGGCTGTCGCTGTCTTAGTCCAAAAAACAAAAAAACAAAAAACGTGAACAAAAATACATCTTACATTAGCAGATAAATCGGATACGTCCCTCGAGAATAAATTTGTGATGACGCCTCATCTCTATAGTATCTTACTTTGGGTTATTCTTTCTCAATGTTCAACTGGGGATACAAAACGTAAGTTTATCTTCAATAATTTACTTGTTAGTAATTCACCTCTATTTTCTCTTTCCCCCACACAATTTCCTTTCTCCTGGTCTTACTTTTCCCTGTTGTTGTGTTTGTTTGTTTGTTCCCTTGATTGTATAAATATATAGTACGTTTACATGTTCAGGAAAGTGGTGTCGTACCCTAATAGTTTTATTTGGCACATTATATAATGTCTCTCATGTCCCTCGTCCATCTCTCTCTCTCTTCCTCGAGAACGACAGCGACAACGACAAGCGACAAACGACAAACGAGCAATGAAAATGAGAAAGATGGAAAAGTTTTAAATTTCTTCATGTCATCTTTACACATTTATGAGATGTTGGGGACTCTTTTCCTCATTGAAAAATAAAAAGTTTCATATTTCATGCATAAAATATTATTATGTTTTGAGCGTGTGTGTGTGTGTGTGTGCAGACGCACATCCAGATGTTCCTCCATATCATTAGCCGAGTTGGATTTATACAGAAACCTGACGACTTTCACTGCTCAATGTTGTCAACTATATGTAAACTCGGGCTCATTATCAATTAATATCAATTTTCTTGACGCTCAACATCAAAACTATCTCTCTATATACTTCTGCTGACTTTTGACAACGTGTGTACGAAACTTTCTTTAGAAAAGTGTCACATGTTGGTATTGATCTCGTTTCAGATTGCATTGAAAATTGCGTGCTAGTAATATGTTACTTGATCCAAAATATTATAATTTTTCCGAAACGTAATGAAAATACATATATAGAATCTGTGTTTGACTGTACACACACAAAAATAATGAATTATGACTTGAGTATCTGTATTTTGACGCTCATCCTTAAAAATAATAGAGAGTCAAATACTTTGTGTACATATTGACAAGATTTTTGTTTTTCGAACGTGACTGATTTACGATATCTCAATAAAAATGAGATAACAAATTCCTACAAATCTTTTACTAAGCCCCTTTCATATTAAAAAATCCGTGTTGGGGAAAATTTCAAATTTTGGTGATTTTGTATAGAGAAAGGAATAAAACTCAAAAATAATGTGTAAATATGTATACCCATGTCAAGAAGTTGGATTCTACATGAGAGGAGTTGTTTGTGGATTCTTCTTCCTGTATTTTCACATTTACAAATGTCGCATTGCATGATGGTTCATTTTTAATTTGAGCCACACTCTCATCAATTCCTTCACAAGGCTAATTGGGCAAACCAAATAGTCGTTATCGTTACGGTCGTTGAGGAATTGTAATCAGAGAATCCGCACTCAACTCAAAAGAGGAAATCCTCAGTGATTTCTTTCACCACGTCAACACAGCATCGTTCTACATTTATATTCTGACAGCATTCGTCCCATTTCTCTGTCAAGAAGGGGGAAAAAGTGCTGTTGTAAATTTCCAGCGCTCGACATCAAGCTTCCTTTCTAGTCTCAGAGTCTCAGTCCATTCAAGTCGTTTCATTTATTTGCATTTTTCAACTGTATCCTTCTTATATATACAAAAAAAAGGGAAGAGGATTCTTTTCTTTCTTTTTTTTTCATATACATACATTTCAATGCATTCTCGTTCATGCACTCTTTGGCTTAAAACTTTCACACATTCTCTCACTCATTTGACATTTGTAGTGTACATTCTCTCTGCATACATACATACGTACATACATACGGAGGTTACATTTACATACAAAGCACATTTGTTTTCAATTTTACTCCCCACTTTCTTCTCCGTCTCTTCTTTCCCTAATGTGTATTTTATTTCATTGTTTGGGTCTCGGATTTAGACTCCCGAATCTCGAGTTTCGAATTTTGGCATGCCCTGACACTTTCTTCTCTGTAATCAGACCATCACTTTTGTAATCTTGTCATTTGTGCCTATTAAGAGATTTTATTTTAGTTACTCTCTCTGTCTCTCTCTCTTTCATTCTCTTTCTTTGATTCTTTATTTATGTACAGTCATTACAAAAAGCCTAATTCTCTCGGGTGGAGTATTTCTATTCTTTTTTTTGTGCTTGTTTGGAGGACAAGAAACAGTAACAAAGTCAATGAGTCTTTTGTTGTTCTTCTCCTTCTTTTCCCCACTGTTTCCCTCTCCTCCTCCTCCTATTTTGTATTTTGCACGCAGAATTGGAGCCAGTAAATTTGTGTACACCCAGTCCAGCTGTTGTAGTTTGTAGTTGTGTATGGTAGTTGTGTGCAGATGTGCAGTTTTATAATATATTTATCTCATGTACGGACGGATACAGATGGGATGGGAAAGGAAGAGCGCAGACATGACATCCCTGGAATTTCAGATTTAGATTTCAGAACCCTCACTTTCTCTCTCTTTCTCTCCATCTCTCTTTTTCCTTCAATGTATATATATATTTTTTTTTTGAATAGAGTTGCAAAAATAAACGAAATAATAGTTAGACATTTTCTTGTTCCAGATTCTCTCAGTCAGACTCCTTGTCTATGGAGAGAGATGGGAAAAGCTGAAAAACATGAGGGGGAAAAAAGACAAAAACATCCTCGTGTGTGTGTTTATCTGTACCATTTCCCTGTACCGTTATTTCTGAGAAGAGAAAGTTAGTGATGAACATCATACTCGAGTACCGAGTGCAAGCAATGTACAGATAGAAATTGCTCACTATCAGTTCGCATGGAAAGAGAAAGAGAGAAAAAGAGAGAAAAAGAGAGAGAAAGAGAGAGAAAGAGAGAGAAAGAGAGAGAAAGAGAGAGGGAGAGAAAGGGAAGAGAAAAATAAGTATGGATATGGATTTCAGACCCACAGTTATTCCTGTTCACATGGCACATTATCATAATTTTATTATCGTGGTTGTCTGTACATAAGTTGAAATTGACAAATCTACATATCTTTAACCGAAAAATTGCTCACATGCACGAAATGTACACGATAGAAAATACAAAAAAAAGTGGAGGAACCTACAAAAAAAACCCCAAAACCAAAACGTCTTTCATTTTCTACTTTTTCTATTTCTGTGGGAGAATTTTTTTTTTTTACTAACTGACTGAACTCTCGTTCATTCACTCACTTATGAATATGTGAATCCGAATCCGGATTCGAATTGGAATTGAAAAGAGTTTTGCGATACTCCTTTCACCATTCCATAACTATTCTACCGTATGCGTATATGCTATATTATTCTTTGCTCGAGAGCATTATTACTATGCGCATATAATTACAAGAATGATTAATGATCCCTCTTCTCAGTGTTCCTACATGCGTGAATCTTACTTCCTATTATTCACCATGTTGTGAATTCAAATAGGAACTGGTTTATTGTTCTGACGTGTAACTTTTGGAGAAAGAAAAAGGAAGAGAGAGATAGAGAGAGAGAAAGTTCCTTTATTATTATTTCCATTTCTTGGACGTAGACTTATGATTAGAAGAAAATTTACGCCCGCCAACTCACAATCCGTTGAAAATTGGAATGCCAACTAGCAATTGCAATCTGCTGGTGCTTGGAAATCATTATTATTATTTTCTGTAATGATTGCTCGTGTGTAAAGTCGGATAGTTGAATATGATTTCTTTCCCATCATTATGTTCTCAAATCTTCATGTTCTATTGTTGTATGAATAATTGGAAATCCCAATTTAGAATATTGTAATTCCGAAAATATGAAGGAAAATAGTGAAAGTAATTCGGAAATAATTCGTTTCTTTTTTGAACCATCAATAATGCGAGGAGCGAAAACAAATTTCTTGGAAGACTTTCCTATGGGAGAAGAGAGAAAATAGCTGGAGGGTTCAAGTATTCACGTCCTTGAGTGAATGCTTTTAAACAGATGTGGAAAAGGCTGGGTTTTTCCTGGCCTGGAAGACAATTAAGTTCTATTTCTTTTGTCTCACGATCCAAACCAGTAGTCAACTCTCTCTCTCTCTCTCTCTCTTTGTCTCATCCATTACAAGAGAGCTCACTCCAAAGTCACGAGCATGTCAAAGTTGAAATAATGCTTTCTCTGATTTTATTGGAATGTGTTCCCAAACAAACACACACACATACACATACAAACAAATGTGTGTAGGAGAGTTTCACCATTCCTTGCAGAAAAAAGTCATTGCCTCACTGACAGTTTGAAAATTTTGTGAAACCAACCACGGCTATTCCATTTTTTATACATATAGACACAGCCAATAGAAACTCCACTGTACAATAAATCCAGTGGACTGTCTGGAGGAGTTTTGGATTTGAAGTTGAGACATACCTAATCAGATAGAGACAGGTTGACATTTTAGGAAACCGACATACGTTTCAGCTTGAAATCATCCCAACGTCTGACATACTCGAAACTCGCACAAGTTCCATAATACAAAAAAAAACATACTCACAAACACCCACACAAGAACTCCTAGATATTGAAAATGAAAATCTCAGTCCAACAAACAGTTTCACTGGAAACACCACACACAAAACCAACGAAATTCTGTTTGAACATGTTCGCTTATCAATTCCTATATTTTCCATCCTATTACTGCAGTTTGAGCAAATGAGATGATTGTGTCTATGAAAGCCATTCAGGTTCACATAGGTACTTAGTTGTTGACCTTTAGTCATTCGAATTTTCTCTCTCTCTCTCTCTCTCTCTCTGAAAATAAAAAATCTTGGGATTTATTATTTGTAATGGCGACAGTTGGGACAATTTCGGCTGTTTCTGACTGTTGAGATGGATTAAATTTCTCTGTGGTTTCCCATGAGATTGTTTCACTCCGTAATTCATCCAATGTCAGTTTGATCCCAACAATATAAGTTTTTTCTTTTGCACAATATTTTCCACCGTATTCAAACCCCACATATAAAGATAAATTCAAGTACAGAAAACTAGAGTAAATAAAGTTATAATAGGTCAAAATTCAAGATGGATACATTTGTTTTTGTGGATATGTCAGATAGCATGTGATTTAAAATAGTTAAACAAAGGAAAAGGCTTTAAATGATTTTTTTGGGGGGGGGGGGGGGGTGCTTTTCACATTCACATGTTTTGTACACATTTTGAATGTCAAAGGTAGACTGGGGGAAATGGGCAATAGACTTTGACTATGAACTCCTGAAAAAACTATTGAGCGGAATGAGAGAAGAGAGAATGAGGAGAGGGAGAACAATTATTGGAAACCATGTTTGTGTTTCCATGTGGCTCATATGGCGTGTACAAAATTGAAACCATCATAAAGTGAAAGCTTTTTAATATCCGTCCTGCCCGTGGGCTTTAGTAAACAGAAAGGCGTGTAGTGTAAGTAATTACTATGTTTATGATCGTAACATGCATTCATCGTAAATTACATTCAAATATAACGTAGAGAGAACTGATAGTATGGACGTTCCTCCTACAACTAAAAAATGTGTAAACTCTCCCATTCTCTCTCCCATTCTCTCTCTCTTTCTCAGCTGTATTTCTCTGAAACGATCCTCATTCAAAACTATAGAACCAGAGGGCTCACAATTTTACTCAATAATTTACGCACACTCCAAAGACCTCAACTCTAAACATCCACCATTAAAATCCTGTATTCCACTTTTGGTATTTGGTATTAGTAATTCAACCCAAAAAACCCAAATTTTTTACTTTCCCAAAAAATATCCGAGAAATCAGTATTAGTATCAGGAGTCGACTGGCATTTCCCCGAAAGCATGCTTGAATGCTGTAATCTCTTAATCTTCCACTTTCACTCCATGAGATAAAACTCCGTTCCTCCAAATCCCATCGTCATTCCACTCCTCTCCACCCCTCACCCCCCACCCCCAATCTCTCACTTGAACTAGAATTCCATTTGAGAAAAGGTCGATTTTGATCTCAATCTCCAATTACTATATATAGAACAAAAATATAATTGGAATCCAAATCCCGTGATTCACTCTCAATATGTAAAAATCCCAACACCACTGTACAGAAGTAAAGATTAAAAAGATTTCCCTATTAAATTGAATTGTAGGAACACGATTCAATAAAAAAATACAATGTAATACTCATCATTCAAATTGGTCAGGAGCTGTAATATAAATTCGGAATGCCTCCATAAATAATGTCGCATGACACACACAAACACACACACGAATGGACAAAGATGTATTGTGCTCTCGCTCGTTCTGGTTGCGTACCATCATCACCCGTTATTACACCTGTATGCAATGATATGTATGCATCGTACATTGGAAGTCTAGCTCATTTCACCCATTGAAATACAAACACACACACACAATCGAGTGAGAGTGGTATAGGAAGAGAAGAATTCGGATTGTTTATATTCCTACATTTGTTTTCATGTATACTATGTCGTGAGACTGTGAGGAGAGCGGAAGGATGATTGTAGCGGCCGTTGGTGTAAAATAAATGGTGCGAAGGATGCAAAAAAAAGGACAGAGAAAGGGGAAATAAAAAAAAGAGAAAAAAAAAGAAAGAAGAGTACACAACAAAATAGGGCATGAGAGTCTCTCCATTCTCCCATTCTACATAATATTACTTTTATCTTATTATTCATTGAATTTATTCACATGTTTTCCTTTCTCTCTCATGTAAACTCACCTGCACACCGAGACTCTCGTGCATTGTACATTTCTCCAGTCGAGAACTGTTCGTCTCCATATTCGTTGGAGTGATATTTTGTGTATGTATCCCACGTTCATTGAGGAGTACCATCGAGTTCTTGTGTGGGTTTTGATATGTATACGTATATAGTGGGGAATGCAGAGAGAAAGAGAGACAGAGAGAAAGAGAGAGAGAGAGCATTAGTGTGGTGTGGTGTTGGAGTGAGTGAGTGAGAGAAAAGGGAAGAGAAAGCTCTCGAGAGGGTCTCTCTCTCTCTTTCTTTCGCTCACTTCAGCAACACTAGAATCTAGGATGTAGAATCAAATGTGGAAAAATAATATAATGTACAAGCTTGGATCTCCAGTGAACTATTCTGTCGCATTTCCTTTTTACACACACACACACACATAGAGACAGAGGGCGAGAGAAAGAGAGAGAGAGAGAATGCTATACACACTCGGCGGCACTCCTCCACAAACTACATATTTATTCTGTTCACATGAGTGTAAAAGTGTAACACGCTCCTTTCCATTTTCTCCAGCCAGCCAGTTTGTCATACGTAATGGATTAGCATATATTGTTATTCATTTCACCTACTCTCATGATCTGCACTCTCATACACTCCTTTCTACATCCACTACTTTACTACTCTGTTCTAGCGCTAAAAAAAAGCAGGGGAAAAGGTAACCGTGGATTTATTCTCAAAATATAAATATATATATTTATAATAAAAACAAATGCATCTGTATAGTTTTTTGAACCTTTGGATTTAAAAATTTGAAAAAAGTGGAGTTTTTTCTTTTCGCCTATATATGTCGTTTTAAAGAATGTATTCGTTCTTTTCTCTTGTCAAGGTTTCCCTGACGTCAGTCAGTCATGATGTATCGATTACGGTTAGAGTTTATAGCGACAGTTGAGTGATAGCACTGCAGTTTTTATAACTGTGTGTTCTATTATCTGCGTGAGGGATTTGAATGTTTCTTTACAATTACACTTCTACAGATCCAGATATTCTAGTGAAAGTGGAAGTGGAAGTAGTACTGGGAAATGGAAAGAACCTCAGATATCAGATATCACGAAGGTTTTTTTTTTTTGTTACCAATGATATTGGAAATCCAAATCTTATCTGTGTGTGTGTCTGAGCTCAAGATTTAACTAGTTTTTTTTCCTCCTCGTAGAAATTCAATGCTAAAAGAAAGCCAAGCAAAAGATGAAATGGGCAGAGACGTAGGTTTTTTTTACTGGTTGCTTCTCTGGCTGATATAATAATTACTGATATGAAAGTGACTATACGAATACGACCACAAAATATTCTAGCAAGAGGACAATGAGGCATTTGCTTATTAAAAAATGATACTCAGGTGAGCTCACAATGAAAGTCCAGATATTTCTTTCACAACTCATTGGCTCAACCGTCTCTAATCAAGCTTGACGTTGTGTTCTTTGTGGTGGATGTGGATGGTGGTGAAGGTGGAGCATCTGGACACTTTGGGAATTGAAAACTGTAGTTCCATTGGGAAAGAGAGTGGGAGAGAAAGGGGGGAAAGAGAGTGAGTAACAGTCTGGTTGGGAGATTGCTGGCTCTCGGAAGAATGAAAATGGATTTGGAACTATAAAGGACAAGTGGACTTTACATTTTTCGAAGCAATCTAGACGTCACACGTGCTGCTCCTTCTCCATCCAAACTTTCGTTTAAGTAACCCAGAAAAAAGAAAGAGAAAATTTTCACATAACCCAGAGACTTGAACTCGTTTCGTATCGTCTTAGATCTGAAACTCAAACCCAGACTTTCTCTCTCCCTCTCTCCCTCTCTCCCTTTCTTTCTCTCTAGTATTGTGTGTTCTTGGAACAGGCGAAGGAATCTTACTTTCTACATTCATCTGTCTGTGAAACGAAAGACAGGCAACAAAAGACTTGGAGAGCTCGGAGTTTCCCACAGACACACACAAACTTGTTTTTTAAGTTGCAATACGAACGAGCAAACCGGAGAATAAGAAATGGATGGTGAAAACTGGAGAGAGAAAGAAAGAGAAAGGAGAGAGAGAAAATCCTCATTCAGATTCCTTAATGCTACACGCAGTTGGGCTAATGCAGTTACAAGGTTACGTTGCACTTCGCCGCTAAGAGGTTTCCACACATTCATCTTTTTGCCATCCCCTCTTTGTGGTTCTTCTTTTTGCTCTCCACCATAAAAGAATTGCATAAGGAAAGAAAACTCACGAGCTCACCGTCGTTTTTCGCCCTCTGATTCCTCTTCATTTTCTCCGTCTGCATCAAAGCATTCCGTAAGTGTGTGTAGGGGGAAAAAATGTTGATGGGGATGTTGACTTTGAGTTTGACAGTTGTTGGTGGGCGTCCTCACACGAAAATCGTCACAAAAGTCAACAAATCTTGTGTGTACGGACAAAACCAAAACCAAATGGAAAACCAAAAACTAACTCCAAAGCAAAAGCAAAAGAAGAGGAAGAATAAAAACCACGGACGGTTACCATTGCTACAGACAGACACACGCAAATTTCCCACTTCAAAATAGTAATAATTTTAATAAATAATAATCATTTTAACCATGAGACTGCAGGTAGCAGCAGTCGCTCAATAGAATACAGAGCGTCTGTATACCAACGAATGTAACACATTCCAAATTCAACATGCCTCGACGATGAGTTGATGCAGAACCGGAGCCGGATGTACAGATATGTACATGTGCAAACACACGTAGACATTTGGTAAATGTTAAAGCAGCACACGTATAGTCCATAAATACATATCTCAATCATATCTGAATATGGACGATCAATGTTTTATTTTTCTGTTTGTCTATTCCATTTCATCCCATCTTCTCTCAACCAGAGAGATTCTTACTCTACATTCTATATCTATCCATAATGAAATGACGAGTGTGGATGACCAACTCAGACTCTGGGCTAAATTTTGTATTCTCTCTCCCTCTCTCTCATCGTCGGAATTGCATTTCATACTCTAAAAAATATGTCTCTGGGCAAGCTTCTCCAGGAATGAAACTGTCATACTTCGTTCACAGCCCTGGATTTGTTTGAGTCCGTTTTCCATTTTCGTTTTCCGTTTTCCTGTTATATCGTATGGAAATATCTGTACTAAAGAGAAGGAGAGAGAGAGAGAGAGAAAAGAGACGAATCGAGTCCTGTGAAAACTTTTCACTGAAAAGCCGTAGTTGCTCTATGTATTTTTTATGCATTGTATGGGTGTGTGGAAAAATTGAACGCCTTTTGGATTCTGTTACAGATATCCATGTGTGATGTGTGTGTGTGAGAGAGAGAGAGAGTCGCCGGAGAGTTATGGGCAATAAGGAAGGGAATCGAGGATATGGAGGGAGAATCCAATATTTGGTCAGTCAGATCTGGATGAAATCCAGCGGAGCGATTTGTCTTTCACTTGAATGATTTCCCTTCCATCCCTTATCGTATCCTTAGTCCTCAATTCTTTAAAGAATCAATTACCTACATGTACGTACATACATGGTGTACATGGAATGTACAATACACTGCACTACACCACACCACTCATATCCTACTCGTGCCCTCAGTCATAGGCTTAGTTCGAAGATTAGCAATAGCAATAGCAATAGCAATTCAATACAGAGGAATGTATATGGTGCAGAGGCGGATTATTTCTATCTGGTTTCATCGGTCCATGAATGCTTAATAGGAGGCCATCCCACATCTCCCCCCCCCCCCTCCTCCTTTCTTCTTCCCTCTTCTCCTTTTCCTGTATATACCCTTGTGAACTCAAAACTAAGAACTGGAACGCAAACTCCTCCAACTGTGTAGATTGTAAGAATAAGGAATCTTCTTTTTGAATAAGGAGATGAAACGAGGAAAAATCCTGTGTGAACCAAAAAATCCACTACTTTTCAACTATGACGTTGTTGAGAATTCAAATACTTCCAGGAACTTTGAACACATCAAGTCCTGTGTGCTCCCGCTCTCTTTCCCATTCACAAACGCGCTTGACTCAGGAAATGTGTGTACACATTTTTTCTCAGTTCCCCCAATATCGTATGGTGGGGATCTCTGGATTGATGATTTGAATCTCTCTGAATAAATAAAATCTTACTCGTATTCTAAGTATGTAGACTCTCAATTTCCAATTTTACTTGTCCCTGTTGTAAAATACATGTGTTTGTATGATGAGGATATCTGTAATTAGTTGAGAGTACTACAAAATGAGGCTGGTAGATTTCAGGATAATTATATTATAGGAGAGAGAAGCAGACATGGGATTCTATGGAATTGAACACAGTTGTGCATTAATATTAATATATTTTTTAAGAGACACATGACCGACTTGAAATGATTGGACTGTCTTTAGAGGAGAGAATGAATGAGAGAGAGAGAGAGAGATAGAGAGAAAGTACGCGGAATCCTGGGGCATCCTCCTCGTGTGACATTATTGATAATAAAGTCAATCTGTTCAACTTGGAAATTGATGTGGACATGTCCATGGAACCAAACAGGATTAGAACCGAGAAGTCTGCCGAGTTCTATAAAACAGTCAAGCTCCGAGGCAAAGCAGACCTTTACAAGTTTTATCATAGAGAATTGATTGAAGAATGAAAAGAAAGGCCGAGGGAGAGAGGAAGAGGAAGAAAGAGAGAGAGAGAGAGAGAGAGAGAGAGAGAGAGAGAGAGAGAGAGAGAGCTCTCTTGCGTCGTTAAAATTGGAGAGGAGAGAAATACATAGAGAAAGGATGATGCAAGCACCTTCTCCTTCTCTCTCCTGTCGCTCTTCTTTCTCGCTCGCGCTCTCTCTCCATCTCCCTCACTCTCTGTCTGTCTGCTGTTGTTATGAGGCAGGAGTGACGACGATCTACGAGAGAGAGAGAGAAGGGAGAGGAGAGCGAGCGATGAGGCAGGAAACCTGGAAACTGGAAAGTCATTTTTGGAAGGAGAACCTTTTGACCTTTTCAATTCTGCGTGCAGGGTGAACAAGGAGCCTCCAACTATTGATGTCTATTCCTATTCGGGAAGAGTCTGACGATCAATGTCGAATGCCTATTATCTAAAAAACGAACCCGCCTTTTCAGCTAGCCCTACTTGATTTAGCTCCTACAGCTGTAGAGTATCCCTATTATATCTGTATTTATACATACACAACTCTCTCTTCTTCCCCATGTACATTCCGTTCCCCGTACACAACTTGAGTGAGGTACTCTTGGACAACTTAAAACTCTAAAACTACAATACACGTAACTTTTATTTTTCTATATACTTACACATACAGCGGCAGCAGATATCTGTATTCTAGTATCTGTATATATTCGTTTAGCTATATGATACAAACAGAGAAAGAGAATGAAAAGGAGCATCGTAAAATTCCGTCTCGTGCTCTCTCTCTCTCTCGGTCTCTGCCCATTTGACTTTTGACTAAAAAGGAATACATTTGCTAAGTGAATATTTATGTAGTGGCATATTCAAGGATTTGAAGAGGATGGTTCGTGCTAGAGAAGAGAAAATAATTTTGATTCTGGGAGTATGATGGCCAAACTGGATGCTGTGGATCCTATTCGAAGAGGGAAAGAGAAAGAGAGAAAGAGAGAAATACTCTGTGAGGCTGTTATCAATGTCACATGGAAATCACTCAGGATCCACATCTTCCATCTTCTCCATCTCTTTAGAGTACAAACAAATATCGTACAATCAACTAGAGGGATTCGCCATTGTAGATATTTTCGGTATGGACAGCGTTAGGGGGAAAGGGAAAAGTATTGAATGTTTTTGTATACGTATTTCCCTGTGCTCCTACTTCCGTATGTATGAAATTTACACACAGTACCTTATTTAGTTTAGTTTAGTTTGTGAAAAACTATTGAAGTAGGTTTAAGCTTGCGTGAAAGAGAAAGAGAAAGAGAAAGAGAAAGAGAAAGAGAAAGAGAAAGAGAGATGTTTCCCTTTACAATGTACACAAGATCAATGTGTGTGTAGGACAAACTCCCATAATCACTTGCACAATACGGATACTTATGGCGACGGCAAGAGTGTACATGTACGTGTAGAATTTCAGAGTATACCCTAGTCATAAATGGAGTAGAAATTAACATATGGAATATATGAATCTATAGAAAATTATAAGGCATCCTTGTACTGCTTCTTTTTCCTTATTCTTTCCTCCTTCTGCTCGCTCCTCCTGTCGCTTTTCATGGTCGTTGAGCTGGAATTGAAAAAGCTGGTGGAGAAAATCAAGAAAATTCTGTGTATGTGTGTGTGTGTCTATATAAAATGTACACAGCTATTCTCATATCTGTATGTGCTATTTGTTTGTATTGTACTCGTCAGGCTTAAGAATCCTATGTGGCTCTCTCCGACTATGTATGATCATGACTATATCCGTATGTATGTGTGTACAAGAAGAAGTTGAAGTTGAAGAAGATGATGATGATGGGGAAGGCAATAGCAATAGAAATAGCGATGGTGATGATGATAGCAAACAAAGAACTCAGCCTTCGACTTGGACTTAAGAATTAGATTTGGAATTAGAATGGGCGAGTGGGAGAGACTGGTGGTTACATACATATTTGAGTGGAGACTGGATTCGATAGAGAAAGTGTAGTTGTGTTTGTATTTGGGGCGTTGACGCTTTACAAATGTAGAAGAAGCCGAAGAAGCAGAAAAATAAGAAGAAGAAGCAAAAGAAAATCCTCTTATATATAAATTTTGACTATTACTTTTCTCCTTTTTACTTATTTACTCACTACTTAACAACGGACTTTCACGTCTAGCCATTGACATGGAAACGTCTTTACACACATATTTTTCTATTCAACAGATATTTCACGCTCAATGTTTCTCCATTCATTTCTCAAGTAGGCGGTTTTTCCACGAATTTATTCATGAATTAGTTCCCCTGAACTTTCACAAGGAAATGTAATGTAATTAACAGTTAACGTGGTTTTATTGTTTATTGTTGACGTAGTAATTAATAGTTAATACCTCTAGATAATTTTATTTACGTTTTGGCTTTTGACTGAATGCGCCGGTGTGTGTGTGTGTATGTGTTCAAAGAAGGAAAGCACCAAAGGAAAAGGAAAGCACCAAAGTTTTATAGTTTGTTCTTTGAGAAATTTTATGAAAGTGCAAAAGATACCAAAGCCAATGCCTCAAGGCTTTGAAGTAAACTCTTTGTAAATAATTTTAAATGTCGTTTTTGGCTAGAGGAAGTGAGCTTAGCATCCGACTCTGTACAAAGTATGATAAAATACTTGACTCGTCCACATTACATTTGTCTAGGCTGTGGATTTTGGGGAAAGTGAGAGAAAGGGAAAGAGAGGAAGAAGGAGAAAGTCTGGAGGGAAAGATAAAGTTTAGAAGAGGAGATCGCAACACATTTCTTTCCCCGAGATTTATTAATGAAAATGAGATGGAGGTGGTGGGAACAAGTAGAGTAGATGATGGGGATGGGATATTTTCATAACGATTTGTATTGTGGATAAAGAATGGGAACAAGGTGAGGTAATTACTCGACGAGTAGTACTCCAAGGAGAAATAAATTTCGAATGGCGCACCTTTTGATTTGAGCCAGGAAGTACAGAAGTTTGCACATAATAACGAGAAATCCGTGTGCTTGGATGACGATGAAAATGAAAAGCATCATAACTTTTTTTCTTTTCTTTTTACACACAAAAAGAAAGATGAAAAATTCTACTCGGTTCAATTGAATGAGTTTTTTCGTGGAAATCCTGTAGTTAATTAACTTTCATAGTTGAATCTTCCATTGAATCTTTTATTCTGAGAAGCAATTACGGCTGGAAGGAATTCCAAACTGTGAGAGAGTTGAAATTCCTTAGTTCTTTCAGTATACAACCGATTTCATTTCATTTCTGCTTCATGCACAAATTACAGAAATCGTACCCGAAATACCTTGGAACAAGAAAAACTCTAACCTTTCTATTTCCATTTTCATTTCGACTACTCTCATTCTAAGCAAAAGTATAGACAGTTGAAAATTTCATTATTCTACAGGACTTAATTGGAGATTCTTGAATGATAATTAGTTTGATTAATTCATCAAAAATTGCTCAAGCCTAAAAAATCATTGTGAATGGAATTCGAATGGCTCATTGTGAACACGTGTAATCACAGTAATACAAAAAAAAACAACATTTTGTACTCTTGGCATTTTTATTATTCTGCCAATGGTGGCAATAATCAGATAATCGGAGAGGAAACACTATAGATTTTTTTCTAAAAAAATAATGCACGAATAAAACTAAAAGGAAAGGAAACGGAAGAGAAAGGAGAAAGTTTCCTTTCCACGTCAAGAATAAAAAGTATTTTTAATTCGTTTATCCTAAATTCATAGGAGGTTTTTTTTCTAGAGTGTCGCAAAATTTTTCGAATTCCCAACAGAATATCAAACAGAGTAAAACAAAGGTTCGAACGTGGGACGGATGATTAAATATTTAAGGCATTGGTTGTGATCACGCATGCCACCATTTCTCTCTCCCTTTCTTTCTCTCTCTCTCTCTCTCTCTCTCTCTCACTTGTACTAGTCAAACACATTTAATGCGTGTGCATGTGTGTGTGACAAGTATGTGTAGGTAATACTATTTGTGTGTGTTGGTGGTTGGTAGTGCGTGTATGCGCCGTGTTATTTCCATGTTCAATGCTCCGTATACATCGCGTATGTACATAGTTTATATATACGGGCAAATGTTTTTATACATAGTTAGCAAGTGTGTTTATGAGGCCAAGAAATGTGTGTGTGTGTGTGCAGTATGAACGTTCTTGTGGTTTTCCTCTACAACTCTGATAAAGTTAATAACCATCAAATTTTCATCCATCACAATTGCACGCAAATAGAATCAGCCTCACTCTCGTTCTATCATAAATTGTATGGCTTCGTTCGTGTACAAATTTTCTAAAGCATATCTAAAGCCTTCACAGAAAAACCACTTTCACTTTCTCCCCTTTGAATGTGCGTACGTATATGTTTGGTTTTACTTTGTGTAAGGACAGACCAAACGCTCCCCCACACACCGTAAGCTAAGAAAAGGAGGGAACAAACCAATATCGTATGTAGAGGGTACGAGTATAAATACATTTTTGGACGACTTATTTTGGATGTTTGGCTCTTAAAATTATTCTTTGTAAGTAAGAAAATTCAAAAAGGACAAAATACAGCGTGGTTTTCTCTACTCTTTTTCCTGTATGTAAATGCTTTGTAGTTGGGACTGTGGTATATATCTTGGGTACATTACTTTTTGGTGAAAACTAACTTGGGGTCCCTGCATAAATATTTCATAATTACCAACAGGCAGGATTAATTGAGCTAAATTATTCATTCTAACGACAATGAGTGTATCATATGGGACTTTCTTGAATATGAGAGCCAGCAGAGGAACGGAGGGCGGACAAAGGAAAATTACAGCCATTAGAATTCAGAATGTATAATGTAAAAGTCACCGTAGCGTACACCATATAGATTCAAAATTTGATAATTTATATACATAAATTCGGGTCATTTGCTTGGACATTGTTCTGCAGAACAACGTCGTTCTCATTTTATTTGACAAAAAACCAAACCAGAGACCATACAGTCAGTCATTTCCATGGAAATTCAATAAAACAAAACGATAACAAAAGAAAATACAGAAAATATACATGCTTTTATGAACCTTGTTTCTATATATCTGTCGTCCTTCAGAAGGACTTTCTATTCAGTCGAAAAAACCCTTTTTGGACCGACCAGTGTGTGAGCCAAATTTGGAAATTATATAGTTTTCATCATGCAATGTTTATGAGAAATACTGAAAGATTTGAACTGAGAATATTCAGATGAGCCATCATTGATAGAAGAATTGTCTGGAGGAGTTGTGAAATAGAATTTAGGGGCAGAAAAAGAAATGCAGGCCACAAAACAAATAGACACGAGGCCCATATCACTTTATAAAATATTGAAGAATCCAAATGGCACTTGAGGTATACCAAAACATAAAAGTGAAAGGAAATGGTTGGAATCTCTGAGAGAAATTCATTCATTTACACATATACGGATATGAGCTTCCAGACATGGAAAAATGATCACTCATCTCCATTTTATGAGTCTCTGAGGACAATATTTGAAATTCATGGAATCTAAATAATTTGCTCCAGGTACAGTCAACAGGCAACTCGGTAACCATTTCCAAATGTGGAATTTTTCTCAAAGAACTCACCTCCTGCTCTCTCAAATTTCACCAACTCCAATACGGAATTTCTTCATTCGCCTTCACATTAACTGTAACATCCTCTCATATTTTTTTTTGTTTTTTGCTGGACTTTCACTGTTAGTAGAATGTGTGCATTTGAACTTGAGAATCCAGAATTGATTCCAATGAGACTCATTATTTAAAATATTTAGTTTACTACTGCTTGTGATCAAATTCCACATTTCCATTTAAGATTCAAATTCATAAGCACAAAATTTGTGTGATGGGAAGGAAAGTTGGGGATTGCATATTGCATATATGAAAATGAAAAGCATAGAGATTTTTATAACGTTTACGGTGGTTCGTTTGTACGTCTACGTACACACACTTGAGAAAGTGAAGGGAAACTTGTGTTTTCGTGTTCCATGTTTCTAAACAATCTCCCAGTTGGAAAACTGGGAGAAGGAGGAGGAGGAGAGTACTGGCATTCAACTCATGATGTTATGGGTACTTTCCTAAGAAAAAGTTTCACCACAAGTCTTCACGCCAGACTTAACCAAAGTATTTAGTTTACCACTCTCGGGGTCATCTTCATTCTTGATGATACTTTAGTGGCTGACAAGCTGAGTTCCTGAACATTACGCTATAGAGCACGAGCAAGGAAAAGTTTTTTTCTCCCTCTCTCTCTCCTTTTTTTCAAAAACCATCAAATATCTCAAGTTCCTTGAAGAAGGAAAACGAAAATGTAAGCATAAAAAGTAAAACCTTTTCTAAGCTGTTTCTATGTGTACACGTACAGATACAAACACGCGGTTTTTAATACTAATCGTAAGTGTATACCATACCACCACAAGCACCAAACAAATCTATGAGAGGAAAAGTTGAAAGTTCGAATACAGATACTTATGAGTATTGTTACATTTCGTCTCTTTGTCTGCCAGTGTCCTTTGAATAAAATCGAAAAAAATATGAGTTTACACACAGAGTTTGTGTCTATAGATATTAGATATGGAATGAATGAGGAGCCTCCACAGACAGACAGACACTCCTAGTCACTCTCATTCTATCTATATACTGTATTTTTATGCATGAGTATACGCGAGTACAAACAAAAAAATTGGAGCGGAATAACGGGAGAGAATTTTGAGAGTATCTACCACAATATCATCACACCACCAAGAACATCTTCTTTTTTTTCTTTACTCCACTTTAGAATGTACTCCACGTATATTCCATTCAAATTTCATTACGGATGCACAGGAAGTCTCTGCACCCCCATGGAAAAAAAAATCATGCTGACAAACACTAACGATCTTTGTAATGAAATATGACAAAAATATATGGTGGATCCCTGGCTTTCCTCCGGATTTACATAGTTGAGAGTCGGTCTCCTTTCCTTATTTTCTATATTTGTTATATTCCGTACACACAGAGGTACGATATGTATATAGAGATATTCCGTTCCTTTCTCATCTTGCATTTTGAATAGACAAAGAAGATGGTAACCCACGCTGACGACCATTATTAAAATTTGACTAGTCTCCATCTCGACTTCAATTTCGGACTGGTGCAAATAAAAAAACCTTCAATTTTTTTCACAATTTTTTTTTGGTGTTTGTCAAGTGTTATCTCTCCGCTTTCTCTTTCTCTTTCTCTCTCTATCTCTCGCTTTCTCTGTCATACTTCTGTTGGAAATACCAAGAAGGAACTGACTATATAAATATAAAGTACTGTCGTTCTTATTGGAATTGAGTAGAATGCCAACGCCAATGGCAATACAATACTCATAAGTCTCCGCTCACGAAATATTATTTGATAGTATTTGTTTTGGCTGGAAGAAAACACTCAAAGGTTAGCCGTATTGTGTGTGCATAACTTTGAATTCTGTATCACATTTCAAATGCATTTACATTTCACGGGCTACAGGGGAGTGTAGTCAGTAGTCTGTAGTGTGTGGAGTGTGTATATAATATACGTAATATGTATAATAATATGTATACCTACATCAATATCCAATTTGAATTTGTGCTTTGGTGTTTATTTGTGTGCTAGCATAATTTTTTTGTGTGAACGAATAAATTTTAAATATTAAATTGACATCTATATTTATGAATTCACCCACTACTCATTTGACAGTAGAAGTGGGAGTAGAAATTGAAAACAAAAATATATATTTGAAATGTGATTAATGTGAATTTTCTAATAATTTGGGTGTGTTTTTTGTGCGTTTGTGTTTTTTGACAGTCGCCAGTAAGTTGGGCGAGAAATGTACTGGAAAGTGTGGCGGCTTTAACTTGATTTGCCAGAAAGGAGTTTGTCAATGCGACAGGGATTTCCCTATTGTGGCCGAAACTAACATTAAAACTCTCTGCCTTCAGAGTAAGTAAAAATATCCTTATCCTATATATTTTTTTTTTGTCCTCTATAAAGTCCGTTGCAAAGTAACTATAACCAACTGTCCTTAATATATTTATTATTATTTATATTAAAAATGAAGAGTCAGTCAATTAAATTTTTCCCTTTGGAGGCTAAAAATGACTAAAACGAAAGGGGACATCCATCATATCGAATTTGTCTTTGAGAATTGGGAATTGGGAGCTAAAAGTTAAAATGTGGGTGTAATTTGTAATGGGAATGCTACAATACGTATGAGGATGACTTTTCTATACGACTTCACTTGTATGGAAAATGTATTTTATTTTCCACGTCAAACCATTTTGGTCACACGTGTTCATATATAGGTACATAATATGTACCAAAATATATTATATTCCTTTGCTCTTGGCATTTATACGTTGGTGTTTTAATCTCTGGGGACATTCAGGAGTCGCCCACACATTTAATAGTATGTACTACCTATGGTATGAGTATTTCATTCTCGTCGTTCAGTCGTCAAGCAGAGAGTTGTCTACAGATATTTCTCGTTGTGCTTTTAGTCTTCCTTGTGGAAATTTAGTTCCTAGTTTTTTCCTCTCCAATGGATTTTTCGTTTCACAACGCTCATGGTTCAAATATAGATTTATGATGCATTCTGAATTTTCTCGATAGTATTAATGTATTGCTAAAGAGAATAACCTCTCTCTCTCTCTCTGCAGAATTTTCCTAGTGCAAAATGTTTTTGATAGTTCAAAACAAAATTAAATTTCGGCAATGAAACCTCACTCATCATAAGACAGAACATACATACAGAATATCAATTTAATTAGACGGGGCAGAGAATTTAGATTCATCGTCCAACATATACGACGACGAATACTTCAAACTTACAATCCCAATCAGTTTTATACAACGTTTGATGGATTCCTTAATTTCATTTCCGTTTCCCATCCTTTTCCCTTCCACGGCAACACACAAGTTGATTAAAATTTGGAGTAATTGTCCATAATGAATTTTCAGAATGCTTCCTAAACAACCAGCGTACATTGCTCATAGTTACATATTAATTTTAATTGTTATTGGACTGTCTTCCGTCTTTATCGACAATTTCAAATTGATTACAGTGAATACTCTCCACTACAGATACTCTCCATCAACAAAACATGATTTTGTTTTGAACAAATTTTGAAAGACGAGAGAAGGAGAGAAAAGAGAGAGAGAGAGAAAGCTAAACAAGTGTAATTGTATATTGTACAGACGTACCTTTGTAGAAAAAAATACAATTACACTTTGAGTAAAAAACCATCCAAACAAAATGTATAATACTAATGTAACATGTTTGTGTGTGTGTTTGAAGTACCTATTTGACACTCCAAAGGATGGACTAGATGCAGTTCGTAACTGGAATCTTTTGAGCTTAAGTAAATTAAACTCAATATGGTAGAGAAAGCGTATCCATCCAGAACATATATCAGTGAGAAACGGAGGACAGGTGAAGTATCGATTTTACATTACATTCTCTCTCTCTCTCTCTTTCCCTCTCTTCACTATATGTATCCGTACATGAGAAGGAGTTTGAATTTGATGAAATTGATCAAAGTATTCTTTGTTTAATGGCTATGAGAGTAAGACGAGTGTACAAACCAACAGACTGCCGTCCGTGTGTGTAACGTTCGGAGTTGGAACAGAGGAAAATTAATTAAACTCGGTAACTAATTAAAATAAAAGACAAATATACCGACTATACAGACTACAGATGTATACGTTGAGGAGAAAAAGAGCAAGGGAAAGCCTATAAATAGTCTTAGTGGTCACCAAACAAATATCCAAACCCTCTAAACTCCCATCATCATCATCGTCATCATCATCAGTTTCCATCAAATATGCCCATAAAGAAATCAAATGAAAACCAAACCATCACCAAACCATTCAAGTATATATTGTTTAAATTATTAATATATATTGCAAGAATTAGTTCACCCAACGACATGCGGTACATGTTTAGTCATAATGAAAACACACATCAAAGTTAACTGCAGAGTCCTCCCTCATAGTTCATTTAACCGTATGTACATGAAATTACCGAGAGATTTTCTGTGATTTACAAATATACAGAATGAATTAAACGTTATGGAAATTACATTCTATTCCATTAAGATACGGTGGACTTTCGATTAGTCAACGAACAAAGTACTATAAATAGTATAAATTGATTGCGTATGCTCAAAATTGTATAGGGAAATGTGGACATTACATTGCTGTCATTGTGAATTTAAGATTTTGTAGTAAGTACAGATATTTTCCCTGGAGATGGAAATTTTATTGGGGAATTCCGTAATTCCGTAATTCCGTATGCATACGTACAAAATGAAGAGAAGAGACTCAAGACTTTGAAGAGCTTTGAAAATGACAAATAAAATAAGTGTTTACTGTATATAATGACAAAAGTTATGGATGCCTCGGCAATGTCTGAATATAATATCAACTGTTTTTGCATTCATTTTACACACACACACACACACACACACACCATCTCTCTGTCTCTCTCATTCTATGTACGTCTCGTTCTCGTTCTCGTTCTAACACTCATCAAGAAAACTTGTGTATACAGTTGGTGTATGTTTGCGCACAGTTTTTGTAGTTGGATTTGTGGGGCCTGAAATAATAGTGGTAACGGTACGTTTTTCACGTGAAAGCTTTGACAAAGTTAGTATTTACAAGCTGTCGTTCAGACAAAGGGCTTGACGTGAATTAGATTGGATTCCACAACGGACAAATCAACTGACAATGAGTTTGTTTCCATTTGAATAATACAAACTACGTGTAGTACAGTATACATACACGTGCTAAACAGTTCTCTGTTCTCATTCTACGAACGAACGAGGAAAACAATAAGGCAGAGAGAAGAAGAAGAAGAAGAGACGAAAACTCAACTGGAATGAAATTTAGTTGGGTCTCGACAGTACTGAGTACTCAAGCTCATGTATATTTCTCAGCTCCAGCTCTATTTATCTATTTCTATTTGTACATAGTACGTACATATACTTGTAAGTACTAGGACGACAGAAATGATTCTTACTTTACATGTATTTGCAATGGGTAGTCTTTAATTTACACACTATCTAAATACCTACGATGAATGTAATAAGGAATAAGGAATACGGGCACGAAGAGTATGTATTTATAAACTAGTTTGTCTCCGCTCTACCGATACAAAGTTCCATAGTCTCGAGTTCACATGGAAAATGTACAGCAAAGATGTCTATATACTTTAGTAATTCCATCATGCTTAACTATATTCAGAGACAGAAACAAAGACAAAGACAGAGCAACAGCATATTCATACTTTCTCAGTGGTTCACTCTCACTCTCAAGGTATCTGTATTTATCCATTTCCCTTTTAGCCCTTGTGTTACGATGAGATTGAATAAATGTTCTCGGCTATTTACTTATTTATGTGACTGTGCCATATAATGGCTTCCGAACCATCTCAATGTATATAAACTTTTGGTTACATAGAGTTTCTCTAGTCTCTCTCTCTCTTTCTGTCTCTCTGCTTGACATCACATTTACATGCGACTGCCATGTGAAATCTTTTTGTGGTCGTTCCTTTCCTCTGTGTCATCTGCACATTTGCCCTTCCTGCCCATTTCTTTGGAGCCTTTTTTTCCTTGCCTCCCACATTTGGCATTTAGAATTTTCAAGTCAAACGTTGTCCTGATTTTTTTTTTGGCTACTTCACAAGAGATGAGAATGAAGAAAGAATAAGGAAAGGAATGCAAATTTTTTTTTTTTTAGGATTTTGATTTTATGGAAAATATGGAAAGTAATTTGGAGAAGTCAAAAATACTGACGATGAGAATATTGATCGACTATGTTCAATTTGTAATTTTTAAAATTGGGAATGTAATGTGACGGCATGTAAAACTCGACGTAGTTTGAATATTGGGTATATGTATTATGTATATGATATATAAATGGATTTCAAATTAGGTAGTGCTCATAGAAGAACAGGGAAATGTGTAGTTATGAAATGGACAATGAATATTGTTACGAGTCATGACGAGTTGTTCGTATTTTGTATTTCAATATACAATAGATAGACTTTCCTCCGAAAAATATTAACTTGGAGGATGGAAAAAAGTACATGCATATTTTTTGAACTTTCCTCTCTGATAGAATGTGATGGGTTCTAGTTTTTTTCGGAGGGAGAGAAAGAGAAAGAGAAAGAGAAAGAGAAAGAGAGAGAGAGAGTTGGTATGTGTGTATGGAGGATCTTTCTGTTCGAAATGGAAAAAAAAGGAAGAAAAAAAGTCTTGAAAATTGAATCGATAAATTTTTTTCCCAGTTGCAAACAACTCAATTTACTTTTATTCTGCTTTCGTTTCTACCTCTTGAAAATCTTGAAAGCAAGGCCAGAGAATATACTTGGAGAATCTTGTACATACACACACACACACACACACACACACACACTTCTCCCTCTGCCAGTCGTCTCATCCATGTCCATTATGCAAGGAAAGACTTTTTTTTTCCACTGCAAAAGCTCTCGATTTTCCTGTCATTCTTTTCTTTTCCTTTTCCCTCGTTTTCTTCGTTTTCCCGTCTTCCTCTCCTCTCTCCAACTTTTCCCTTCCCAAAGTTGACAAAGAGTTTGCTTGAAAAGACAGCGACAAAATGCTCATTTTTTCCATATTGAACGAAAATACGGTACGATACGATACGCCACGCCACGGTGGAGAACTCTTGTCTTTTCTCTCTCTCTCTCGCTCTCTTTAAACATTTCAGTTTGAAAAGCATGGATAGAAGCTTAAGATAGACAAAAAGATGTAGTTTTTGTATATGAGAAAATCCCTTTGTATACTCTTAGGACATTGATGCAAGTGGGCAAGTAGTTACATACGGGATGCATGTAACTAAAAAGTAATAAGATATGCCATCAATTATTCGAAGAGTCTTGAAGAAATTCAAAAGATTCGTTGGGTATTACTATTTATACTTTGGAGAGATTATGGATTTTATGAATGGAAATTAGTTCATTTCCAAGTATGTAAATACGGCAGTTCCCCCCCCCCCCCCCATCTCTCTCTCTCTCTCCTCATTCACTTCCTCACATGGACCAGAGTAGTTTTACTTGGAAAGCCTCAACTAATTCGCATGTAATTAGAAGCCGTCCTCTCCTTCCTCTGTTACGTGGCAACTTGGAATATTTAGTAGCTTCTACATACTCTACTTAAATTGCACAACAGTAAACTCCTTTCCTTCTCCCCCTTCACCCAATATTATTTTGTCAAATTCGTCAATACAAATAATGAGCACTCATGTCCTTCTTCACCTGTCATCATCATCATCATCGTGAAATGAAATGTACGTGTTCCCTCATCTTCCTCCCAACATACAATAATTAATACTTGTGATTCTCACTGAGTTTCCCTCGCTCTCTTCTCTAGAAATCTTTCATGGAAATTTCCAGAAATTATATTTTCTTAATCCTCAATGTCGTATGTGAGAATGCGCTTCATTATTTTCCTCAAACCTCTCCATCAAATGATTCTGTTTGGTGGAAATGTCATTGAGTTTTCGGCCGCCTTGAATCCAGATTTTCCATGATGTATTGTATTTACAAATCCCAATATATTCTGTACGCGTCAGAGTGCTGCATACGATATTCTACGGATATAGTGTAGGATTTTGTTTGTTTTTAAACCATACCCCTGTTTTTTTTGTATACATGTAGACAGATGGTCTATGTGTGTGGTGGTAGCGGTCTCTCTTTGTGTGTGTGTGTGTGTGTATAGAATGAGGAAGAAGAAGAGACATGGTGAAGTTCAAGTCAAGTCCTTAAAATCGAATCGATAAACTTTTTCCCCCCAGTTGCAAACAACTCAATTTACTTTTATTCTGCCTTCCTTTTTTTCCCTCCTGAACAACACAAGAGAAGAATACAGAGTTTCGATACTTGCACACATATTCTCTCTCAGTATTTGTAAATGTACACACAATATCGAGTCCGCAGGAGCATCGACCATTATGCAAGTAGAAAAGAGAGAGAGAGAGAGAGAAAACCTTTACAAAAAAAAACTTTCTATACTTTTATTCTTGCTATGTGTTTTCCATTTCTTTTTTCCCTTCACTTGGTTCACTCCATGTGCTTGACAGAGAGTTTTCTCTTCAAACTTACAACTACAACATGATGGATGGACCTATATTTCTATTTCTATTTCTATTCCCGTTCTCATTCTCAATACTATACGATACGATTACACGAAGCTGAGTTGTTGAGGTAGAGTCAAGTCGAGTTGAGTCAAAGTCAGCGTCAGAGAGTGATACTTGAGCTGGACAAAGGGGGAAAAGGAAAAGTGTTCTACTGTTTCAAAAATATATGTATACCTATAATAAGTCATTAGATTCCATCGATTATTCAAAGACAGGCAAACATACCTTGGAAAACTTCAAAGTCTCCTGTCAAACATTTAGGACAATGAGAGGGAGAGAGAGAGAGAATGAAATTTACTATTAATATTTAATGATGTCTACTACTACATTTAATACTTCATATATGTATATTCCACAGCCAATAATCACAAGGTTAAAAGCTTTCCTTTTCCATGCTTGAATTCATTGAGTCTAGACAACAAACTCCGTCCATGTGTGTGCTTACTTTTGTTTTCACATTAAAATTTGAGCATCACCGGACAAGGCAACAGCAGAGAAAAGACACTTTAAAAAAAGGGAAAGTTCAAATTGCTTGAAATAATCTTATAATCACAGAATTTTAATGCTCCTCTTGTTTTCCTGTCTTGTTTCTAATCTCTGAAGAAGAAGAAGAAGCAAATGGTGGGAGGAAAACCTCTTGGAAATATTTAATGGATTTTTTTTAGAAAAACTCTCGTTAAAATCCAATGACTTCAACTTCAAGTATATACTGAGAGAAAATATGTTGTTCTAAAATATTCAAAATTGTGATCGTAACGTAATAGATGTACATAATAATTTCACGGAAGACTGCGAAATAGTAGTTTGGAAGGAAATTTAATATTCAATTTTAACTGTAGAAATATAAATTCAATTTTTCCAAATCCAATGATGTATTTCTCTCATAATGACTTTGAGACAATAAAGAGAAAGAGAAGAAATTTTCTCATAGTTCATCTTGGAGTGAAACTGGAATGAGAACAGAGAACAGAGAACAAGAGAGAGAGAGAAGAGCAGGGGAAAACTGCGAATTTGTTTTTTGAGTGCCCATTCATGTGAAACAAAATGTTGAAGATTGGGTTTGAGAAATCCCTCTGCACTTATTAATCCAATGATGCATGAATTTGAGGCGAGGAAGACGAGAGAGAAAGAGAGAGAGAGAGTATCCGTATATATAGGACGGAGCCAACGTGCCTGGATTAATGCTCTAGTAATTAAAGATCTTCCAGTTCAGAGCTTGTGTGTATTAGACTTCCGCAAAAGGATATATTCACGGTTTATCTGTGCTGACATGAGTAGCACAATTTCATGTTCTTTGCTTTCAAACGGATGGGAAGCTGGAAGAGCATATTCTATGCATATATCAAAATTTTATATACATGTGCACACCTTGGTGAAACGAAGGATTCTCTCTCTGGATTGTTGGCCTATAAAAAGTAATCCTATTAGAAAATTTCCCTAGTGACTAGGCTAGCTCCTTTCTCTCTCTTCTCTCTCTCTCTCCCTCTCTCTCTCTCCCAAAAAACTTGTAGACAACGACTTTCTTCGTATGAAATAACACGTATGCACACACTCAGAGTGCCTACAAGTTGGGTTTAGCCTTCGCTTTCACTTTGAGCTTGACTCGAGCTTTGGCTTAATACGAAAGTTTTTGTGGAAACAGATATATTTGTATGCATACACACGGACGCTCAGAGAGAATTTAGCTTTGTGTGTGTCTGTGTGTGTACTTGTGTTTTATATATTTATATTTCCTATACATTTGACTGCATGCTAGATAGCCTAGTAAATTTGTTGCCATTTTTCGAGGAAATAAGTTGAACATATGCCAGTTTCTTACATCGGTATATAACTATTTGGATTTGGAGTGAGCGAGTGTGTGTGTGAGAGAGAGAGAGAGAGAGAGTGAGAGAGAGAGAGAAAGAAAGAGAGAGAAAGGGTAAGGTTTTGGTTGTATAATAAAACATGTATGTCGCTGAAGGGAGAGAGAGAGAGAAAGAGAATGAAAAGCTTCAACTCAACTTACATAGAGATGAGAAAAGGAGCGCACGACTGTAACAAAATGAAACAAATACAAGCCTTTGATGTTTCTCTATTTACCCTTCAACACTTCTTTCTTCCTTTCCTTTCAACCAACTTCCGTTGACGTATACATTCATTCATTCTCCCTATAAACTCTCTCTCTCTCTCTCTCTCCATACTACTCACACTCAAATCATGTAAAGTGAAAAGCTACTACCAGAGAGAAAGCCTAATCCATTGTTCAGTTTTGCAGTCAAACGTCTGGGAGTCTCAAGTTTTGATTTTTCAAAACCTTCTAGGAAATAATGACGACATATAGCATACAGATATACGGGGAAAAGAAAAATCCTTCAGACAGTTTAAATTCAATATGAAATCCGGATTGAAAAAATAAAATAAAACACGCTCTCTCTCATCGGACTCACGCGGAACACCAAATTTTCCTTTTCATTTCAATTTCGATTTCAATTTTGATATTGACAGCTGACAGTCGGTAGAAAGTTACACGATTAAACAACAAACAAAGGATGATAAAATTAATTATCCCAACCAGAATTCAATCAAATGTGAAATTATTTGTATAATAATAATAATAATAATGATAATAAAATTCAAAAGGTTTTTTTACTGGGGTATTCAACTTTCATGTGACTTTAATAATAGACAATAATAGTCAATGGATTCTATTCGGCATATTTTTCATATTGAATTCGACTACAATGGACTTGAGAGAATATTCTATGATTTACGATGTCCCATCAACCATCTTCTGGTTTCTGGTGAGACAGAGAGAGGATGACTTGAGTTGGAATGCAATGATTGATTTTCCATATAACATACATATAATGTCGAATATAGTACAGTTGAATAGATTTGAGTGTAGTTGTGTGTGTGTGTGTGTGCACTGTGTAAGTGAATATGGAGTGGGGGTAGAGTGAAGTGGTGAATTTAACTGTTTTAGATTTTCCTTTTTTTTAGAGGGTTAAAGACTGTACGGAGTTTGTCTAGTGTCTACTGGTACAGTGTGTGTGAGGCTCAATAGAGCATTTATTTCCCTTCCTTGGGGACTCAACTCACACGACAAGAATAAAGCCAAGCTTTTTTTTTTTTGTCTTGACAGAAGAACTGAACAATGTAGAATGTAGACTGAAGACTGTAGTTTTTTTTTCTACAAAAGAAAAAGACAGAGAGGGAAAGAAAATGGCTATGGCAATGGCAATGGCCAATCCAAACTGTGCAAAGTAGACAATGTAGTTGGGAGGAATTACGGAGGGAGAGAGAGAAAGAAAGAAAGAGAGAGAGAGAGAGTCTCGGGAAAAGATGAAGATCATAAATTGAGTTTATATTGCCTTTATTTCATAGAAGCTCGACTTTGCAAGGACTATGAGTACACTTTTTTTATACATATATATATATATATATGGTTGCTAGTTGCTCAGGTCCTTGTAGTCGTGTCTAGTTACTCCTTCTCACTATGTCAATGCGGTCATGTTATATTCACACACTTTCACACATATTATCCACACTAGGAGGAAGTACAAGAGAAAGCAAAAGGGAAAGCGAGGGAGAAAGAGAAAAGGAAAGAAAATGCGGAGAAGAAAGACAGAGAAAGACAGACAGAGAGAATGAGAGAGAGAGAGAGAAAGAGGAATGCTAAAAAATTGTAGGAAATTTAATGGAGAAGCAGAGTAGAAAACAGAGAGCCAACTATAGAAAATTGCAGCCGTAACAGTGGGAGTCTCGTGCATCCGTCTCTTTGTGGCACAGGTTAGTTGAGTAGGTATATTAAATTATACTTTATACTCGTAGTCAGGAAGAAAGGAAAACGAAGGAGAGAAAGAGAGGGTGCATGGAATCCACTCAGAATAGCCAGAACTACAGCTTGAAAGTCAAGAGTCACATCAATTCTGTATAGTCTCTGACGTATGTGAAGTTACATCACATAAAGCACTGCATACTTTTCTCTCTCTCTCTCTTTCTCTCTCTCTCTCTCTCTCCTACCGTTGAGAACTCGTTTGGATTTTTTTCATCCTTCTTTTACTTTTTTGCTTGAACTCTGATTCCAATTTTTCGATGCTGGTAGTTTTCTCTCTCGCTCTCTCTCTCTCTGGCAATACACTTGGAACTCCAAGAGTTCTTTTTCTAACGTTTTATTCACCTTTCATCTTGATTTTGATTTGAAATGTTGAAGAAAGTGAATTTGAGAACTCCCCATTGGAATTTACATACATGTTCCAAATGTATGTACAAATGAATTTTTTGGTTGAATTGAGAACGGAGGACTTATTAGTCACAAGGAGATTTCTCCAGGAAAAACTCATAGACCAATATAAAGAGGACGAGAGAGCTTTGTGAATGAGAAATAAAGAATAAGGAAATTGAGCATTTTCCTCATTTTGGCTTCAGGCCAAGTTTTCAACTTTCCCATCTCACAGTTTATTACGAGGACTGAAAGCATGGGTCATACCTTATTCCATTCCATTCCACTCTCTCTCTCTCTCTCGCTCTCTCTCCAATTGTTATCCAGAACTGAACTGAAATTACATCAATAAGTCGACACACTCAACTTACTCATCCCCTCCTTTTATCCGATACATTCCCTCTCATATTTAATTTCTCTTTATTCCTTATCCTTTCTCCAAATTTTTTACCGATGTCGACAAGCTGGCTGGCAGTGGCATAAGAAAATGTAGGAATTCCCCCCCAAAAAATTCAACGCAAAACTTGAATAGTTGTACAGATACAGAACGAGGACATTTCTCTGTTTTTTTTTTTTTTTTTTGCTATTATTATTTCTGGTCAACTGGGGTCACAGAGGGGGTTCCTTGTTCATCTTTTCCCTTTTCGGTCTCCCCTGTTAAAATATGAAATAGGAGTTGGATGAAATATGAGAGCATAAAACCCGTATAATGTAATAATACTGGTGTACCCCTGGAAACAAATGTGAACTTTAATCATTCATTATTATCTGTGGAAAGTTGGGACTCTGTACATGTGGTTCAAAAAGAAGCTTGAGGTTAGGACGAGGAACGATTACACAAGCAGTGTAATGTTTCATGTAAGCATTACATGAAGAGCAAGAGAGAGAGAGAGAGAGTGAGAAAGTAGATAGACTCTATTGCATATATATATGTATATATCTGTATATATTTCGGCTTCCCATGTACTTGAACTGACAGGACAAATGTTTAAAACAATGAAAAATTGACTTTGTGAAAAATTAGTCACCCACTACACATAGGTACGCATATGGCACAGTCAGTGTGCTCATTGTAGGTTCCCTCGCTTTCTATCTCTCTCTCGCTTTCTCTCTCTCAGTTTTCATTTGACGGAGCATGAAATAATATATAAGTTATCATGACAAGTTACAAACAGTCTCCAAAGTACCTAAAACAAGAATTCCTTGAACAAATGGTTAAGAAGGTAGACATTTCACCCATTTTCTCTCACTCTCCAACAAAATTATATTTATATGGATACAGCCGGTGGAATTTGTAATGTAAAACGACTCCATATGGGTTGTCTAATTTTTCTTCGTCCCTCAAATGACGGTGGTGTGCAAAGAGAGAGAGAGAAGAAAACATGAAATAGTCTTTCTGCCATGGCTGAGCAATATTTTATTAAAAAGACGATGATGATGAAAAAGACAAAGAAGAAGAAGAAAAAGACAAAAATGGAAGCATGGCAAATTTCATATAAAATTAAAATAAATAAACATTGTGTTTGACATTTACTTCATGTTCAAAGCAAATACAGATAATTAGACTCTTTCAAACTAAGTATTGTATTCAAGGGAAAGTTTTTTTGCAATTTGCAATAAGAGAATGATTCTTTACATATCTATATTTGACTGCCGTATAAATTATATATAATATATAATAAAATATACATAGATATTTATATTGTCAACAGCTGAGATGAAACAGTTATTTAATAAACATGGTGGGTTGTCTTAATTGCTTCCTCATATGACTCGAGATAAACTAGTTCATAAATTAGTTAATACTTTACTAATAATAATTTAAATTTTGTCAATTTGTTTTTGTTTGAAAAATGTAGAAGTCAAATTAGGGCAGGAATGTCTTCACGATGATGCGTGCCTTGCAACTGATAACCAATCGGAGTGTACGCAGATGGGAAATTCTGCTTCCTGTAGATGTAAGGAAACCCCCAGACAAACTAAATGAATTCAAGTACATAACAAAATTTAAATGATTTGGAAATGGATTGTAGGATTTATATCCTATGTTTTGCTTTCTTTTTGTAATTATATAGGTAAAGAGGACTATCACGCGATTTTCGACAAGAATACTCAAAGTAACAAGTGTGTTCAAGGTGAGTTTCCGACAAAAGTTTTTCTATTTCTTTGTGTTGTTGTTGTTCTTCTTCATCTTCTTCTACTTCGATCTACTTGCAGGATATCTGTCCATGTCATTTCATTTCATTAGGTCATGTTGATGTTGATGGCAATGGCGATTGCGGGGTTCACGTTATGTTGTGTGTGTCAGGGTACATGAATCTTCGTATATGTTTCTTTGTATGTACCTACATCATGTTAGGATGTGCAATTTGCAATTTACTACATAATCGATACATGACAGAATGGCAAAGGGAAGGGAAATAGTACAAAACGAAACGAAATTGAGTGCGTGAGAGACAGAGAGAGAGAGTGAGAGAGGGAAAGAGAGAGAAGGCATCTGTGGATATTTTATGCTGAGTTTCTGCTTTTATACATCAATTGAACCGTCAACAATTGCTGTACCCAGAGCACTTTACCCCAAAAAAGAAGAAGAACCAATCCGACTACGGCATCCACCCAGACACACATACACACACACACACACACACACACACACGACTTCACTTTTTTTATTGACCATTACACTACCTTTCACTGGGAATCTACTTTCATTTCTTTCCTCTCTCACAGAGTGAAAATGAAAATGAATGGTCTCTAAGACCGTGAAAAACGAAGCTCTCACATTCACTTTATTTCTGTTTCCGTATTCACTACATACAGATACAGATGCCCTACATATCCCGAATGAAAGGAAATATACTCTCAATTCCGTACAATCTACAGATAGAATTACATGGGAGCTACGAAGATATTTCCAATGGACATATCTATGTACATACAGATATCCGAGTTATTTGACACCCTCAACTCTCAACTATAAACACATGTGGAAGTCTATTATTATTATGACCCTCCTCACACAGTGTGTGACACACACGGGTAGTCTCGATTCTATCGTAGATACCTAATTCACTGTGTATTTTCGTTCCACTTTTTTTTCGCATTTCCTATCTCTATGACTGGATTTTATTTTGAAATAGTCTCAAATCCTATTTATTCCCCGTATTTTGTCTCTCTCTCTCCCTCTCTCTCTCTCTCTCTCTCTCTCTCTCTCTCTCTCTCAAGTGAAACTCAAAATCGGAATTGGAATTTTTGATCAGATCAGGAGCGGAAATTTCATGGGGTTTTAATTTGGATTTTGCCAACTTACTGACCATTTGATTTGGAAATATGGAGGATGACGTCAAAGAGAGAAAAAGGAAGTGAAAAAGGAGGAAGTCGAAAGTGAAAATGATGGAGTAGTAGTAAAAAAAATACTTTTCATTTTCATGTACCATTTACGATAAGTTGGAAATACATTTTTTAGACTGTACTTGAACTTCCGTACGTACTGAGAAATGAGATTTGAGTAGATCAGAGCAGAGAATATAGAGAGAAAGTGAGTGAAGATTGAGGAGCATTGAATTTTGAACATTTGAACACATTTCTCATTGGAAACTATAAAGGATGAAGTATGTGGAAGTCGGAGGGATCTGGAGATTTGATTGAGAGAAAGATCATAAAATAACTGACAGCCAACAAGGAAACACTCACACCAAAATTCAAGTAGGATACTGACAATATAATTTATAATTTCCCATGGGGTGGAAATACATAAAAATCCATTTATATGTTTAAAGCTGAAGGAAATGCAATCGACCCATATCTTTATATGTCAACTCCACATCGGCTCCACAAGACAACCCGTCGTCTAACAATACAAGCAAACAAAATGAGAACAGAAAACAAAACAAAAAGGCACACAACATTGGCAGACCAATTGCTAAAAGACAGTACAGTACAAAGAAACTCAGAGCTTCTATTTGTACATTGGAAAATTCAACAAAATGTCTCCCTGTTGGAACCTAAAACTACAAAAATTCAATACGTTTTATCAATTAAAATTAATTCACACATCCCCAAATGGTGAATCATAAAATGAAATTGTTTGCATAATATGATGCATATTTTTGAATATATACATCATTTATTAAGGTAAAGGTAGAAAAGCGTTGGTTCAGTGCGGAGGTTGTTTTGAGTTATCTCTGTACATTTTTTTATGATTTTTACGGTTGTACGTCACACACACACGTGAGAGTTCAAAAAGCATAGAATTTTTGTATTTTAAAAATCCTCATATATTTTCATACTCTCCCTTAAATATCCCATTCATCTTATTTTTCCTTTCCAAATTAATATGTAAAGTGCTCGTGGAAATATGAAATTCAAATTCAAACATGAAGATAAGGATAAGAAAAAGTTTCACTTTCCCTTGCCATTCTCCAAGAAATTATACCAGATTTATTCAGAGTATCAGTTGAGTGAGAGAGAGAGAGTGTGTGTGTGTGTGTGTGTGTGTGCACAGTATAAAATGTATAAAATTATGTAGGTGAGCATTATCTTTGTTCCCATTCACGTTGTTCTGATTCTTCCTTTTTTTCGGTCGATGAAAAAAAAAAAAAATCTGGGACTCGGGATGCCGCCGGGTGTAATTACGGTATATGGACTGAAATGATGCGAGAGTATACACTTTTTATCGTCTCCACGCACAATATTTGTATGTCACTGACTTGTTAAAATTTATTTTTGTGTCCGTAGCCAAAAGTCTCTCTGTCGCCGCGTTCTCTCTTTCTGTCTTGCTGTGAGTGTGTACGTTAACGTCTGTGTATCTCCTTTCTCCGTGCTCTCAGTTCATCTCATTAGTTTAAGTGCTAGACAAACCTGTTTCGTACACTCACCAAAAACACTTTTTTTAATCTCAAAGTTATTACAAACACGTACTTGAAAACATATGCTTCGCTCCTATGTGCATCTCTCTCCTCGTCAATCTTTGCGTGAATCTCAACATTTACTCTTTCCCCCTCCTATAAGTTTCTCTACCCCCTCTCTCTCGCTCTCTCCCTGTCTCTTATTCTCATGTAGATGTTTCTCTTTCTCCGGCTGGATTCAAAGTTCAAACTCAAACTCTATTAGTTAGTTCAGTTTATACCTGGCGTTACCGAGTCTCCTCAAATAAATTTTGTTTTATCGTTAGCACTCCTGATATTTTATAGTTATAAGTCTCCAGTTTCAACCAATCATCAACTTTGACTACATAAAATTACACAGAGGAAAACCTTACATGCACATGACTCCGTGTCTTTCTCTCTCTCTCTCTCTCTCTCTACACACAAATACTGTTCAAAATCAAAAAAGTAGAGGAGCCAGAGCGCTGGAACTGAAAAAAAACTAGGAGTAGAAGGAACGTGGAGTGAAAGGAAGTCTTTTTTTGCACTCTTTCAACGGGGACTAAAAAGGTCTAATTCAATATTAGCAGACATTTCCCCATACAATTCCCACACACACACAACTCTTTTCCCTTCGCCTCTTCCTCCGTCCCTTTGATTTCATTTGGTATTCTTTGTGCTCTTGTGAAACTTGATGAATGCATCAAAGCAACCTAATGAGTTTTATTATTTATAGAAGGGGAAAAACGAGTAAACTAGCTTTTAAATAACTCTCGACTCTCTTGAATTGGCTATATAAAAACAAATCCTTACACACACAATTTACTTGCATTCTTTAAAAACAAAAATAATTTTTTTTTTTGTTTATCCCAAGAAAAACTTGAAACTTCATTTCATGTTCATTGTTGCATAATTTGTATATGTACGATATATTTTTACAACACGGGCTCGAGGTGATTTTTTCTGGAAATCTGGAGTGACGTACTACACATTTTATTTAGTGTTATGTTCTCATTGAGAACTTCTCAAGTACATCAAGTGTGTGCGTGTAATCCTTCTGCATTTGCACACTGTGTGTGTGTGTACGTATAGATTGCGGAAATGTATACTGATGATAAAGCTCCTTGATGAAAGCCATGAAAAGTATGAAAGAGATTTCCCAAGTTGAAAGGCTAAAGACTGTAGACAAAGATTCTCAAGCTCGAGGAGCTAAAGTGAAGGAAAAGAGTAAACGAGAGTGGGGAATTTAAGCAAAAAAAGTTGGCTAATCATGATAAATTATTTACTAGGGAAAGGGAAAGTGAGGATAGAGGAGGATGATGGGGAAAAGAGAGAGAGAGAGAGAATGTATTGGAAGAGAAAGTGTGGCGACACCAGCAATATACGTACAGGAACCGATAGGAACGTACATATATATAATTTAACTCTGTACAGTTTTCCAAAGGTAATCATCTGTACGCTGAGTGAGTATCGTATCATCCTGCTGAAACTGAATGGAAGGTAAAAGAGCGGAAAATACGTGGCCGCCGGCTAGCAATACACTAAACTCAAAATTCCAAATAGTTTCATGTGTTATAAATGTACTTTGGTTATTATAGTTTGGTATGGTCTGGTATAGAATGTCATGATATGACTTGGATTGACATACTCATTCCACGATCTGAACCACATAGGAAAACAAAAGCAAGGTCTGATCTCCCTCCCGGCAACTTTCTCTCTCTCTCTCTCTTTCTCTCTCTCTCTCTCTCGTTCTCTCATTCCATGATATGAAGCTCGTGTGTTCTCATGTCAATTTGAAATTAACATGAGTTGAGAATTTCCCCCTCCAGCTAGGCGTTGACAGTAGGAGGAGAGTAGTTGGGAATCCCCAATTTTTTTTATTATGTACGTGTCTATGCATAATCCTAATTCATCTTTGTTTGTAGTTTTTTTTTTGTTGACTTTTGGCGAGAGATTCAACAAAGCAGGAGCAGATTTTCATCCATCTTTTTTTGGCATGTCCAGAGACAGAGTCAGAGCATGTCTTTATATATCTGTATTATGCTTTTAGAGTTTCAGGATTTTGACATGTAAAATCACAAACAGGGATAATCACCGGAGGTTCAGAGTTCATACATATACGAGGACGAGCGGAAAGTTATGCGAGTTGAATATATCTTTTGATTGGAATGAGATACGACGCAGTTATTACAGTATATACGAGAGGAGCATGAAACAATGTCACATGGAAAATTACAGGCAATTCGGATTTGTAGTTCAGTAATTATAGTCATCTGAATTTTTACAGATCAGCCAAAAAATGGAAATTTTGAAATTCGCACAACGAAATGTGATGAGACTTTTTTTGTTCTTACAAAAGAACCAGCCAAAAAGAATTGCTGATAGTCTGATAGTCTAGTAAGTAGGGATCGTGACCTTTCTTATACTCAAGTGGCAAGATGGTGTCAACTGTTTAAGGGGGGACAAATGAAGGGGAAATATAGAATGTCAATTTTGATTTTTTTCAACCTTTTTGTCACAGTTTTCCGACAATTTTTCAGAACTGTGAGGGAGCCTGGGCTTGTAGCCAGTATCGTTTCATGAGGACGTAATGACACTTTTATACAATACAAAAGATAGCCTTTGTCTAACATAAGTTCCAAGAAAATGGGACAAGTAGAAAAGACTAATGTCTTTGCGACAGATTTTCCAGCGTTATTTGAATTTTGCAACTACAATTTTTAATTACAGTTGAGGATTCGTTACGAGAAATATCATCCCTATTGCGCATCACTGCCAGGGCCCCCAAGCATAATATCTCGATCCTAAATTTCAAAAATATTTACGAGGGGCAAAGTTACGAAACGACGAATTGTCGAATCAATCGCAAAAATCCGCGGTTGAAAACAAATTGTCTTTCTTCCGCTTTTCCAGACCTCTTAAGGGAGTGAGCCTATAACTTCACACACAACATGGTTTTCGGCCTTATTATTACCCCCAGCAACCGTCCTCTTCTATCTCATTCCAATCAAAACTTATGCTGCAACTCGCATAACTTTCCGATCAACGTCGTACCTAGTTGTTTTCAAAGTTCGAGACTTTGATTTTGATTTGAAGGATTTTCCTCGTAAAGACTTTTGAATGATGACTTTTAAGTCTCCTTGAAAGTCTATTTTCAACGCGTTTCATGTTGTGTATTTTTTTCTCTCCTTCGTACAATAAAGGATGAAAGGATGTGCACGGATTCCCTGGGAAAAAAACCCTATTTCGTATATATTTTGTATTTGGTGGAGAATCATCCCACGTTAAAGAATTTACCCATTATCGGATGTAAAAGTTTCAAGGTGTGTGTACTTTCCCTTGCGTATTATTACACATGCATACAGAATGTAGACACAGTAGACGGATATTTGATGAAAAGATCTCTAAAATGAAATGTTTCCATCAATTTTGATACGTCATATCCATAATCAAGCAATTTTTTACCCTTTCGTTTCTGGCCTTTTTTCGTACGCCTACATCGTTATAAGCTACAAACTCTATTTATCTATGGTAGATGTACCATTTTCTTGCATCTGCATACTCTCCACATTTTACCATTTTACAATTTTACATCTTTATCTGTAGCCCTTCCTCTCTTATACAGTCAAGGAAAATTTACAGACTTTTCAGTCTCCTTTCTTTACTTCTTCTTCTTCTTCTTCAGTCAAAAACTTTTCACATGTTTCTTCACTATCAGTACTCGAAACTCCAACTCCTTTCAGGCGCTCCTAGTCAAATGTCTATTGTGGCCTTGAAAATAGGAATCACATGAGTCTAATAAAAAAAACATTACTTGCGCACTAGAGAACTGCAACTAATTGCGTATTTTTCTATAGAAAATCCTGTTCTTTTTCTTCGTCCACATTGACTCCATGTCTTCTTTTTTTCTATTTCCCCTCTTTTCAAGGGTATTGATGATGAAATTTATGAGAAGTCATACTCATAGGTAAAGTAGAGCACACACACACAGGTAGATTTATTTTTATTCTTCGCTTTAATTAGTCACTCATGTTTTTGGTTCTACCAGGCTCTACCAAATTTGTACTGTATCTCTTTCCCTGACTCCTGTACTCATTCCACATTCACTTTCACTTGAGCGAGTGTTTTTCGAGTGAATGAGAGAGAGAGAGAGAGAGAGAGAGAGAGAGAGAGAGTAAGAGAAAGAAAGCGCTGGGTGATGGTGGTTGGTTGGTTGTAGGACTAGAAATGCAATGTCGGAGTAGCAACAGGCAAATGACGGATCGATTGTTTGCAATTACATGTAATTTTTCTCTAGCTCTCTCTCTCCCTCTCTCTCTCTCTCTCTCTCTATCTCTAGATATTCGTAGTTCACTTCACCTCAGTAGTTTTTTGCCCCACTTACTTTTTCGTTTACAAACCAAATCCTCAATGCCAATACATTATCCGGATGAGTTCAGTTTGGCCCTTTTAAAGCATTCAATCTAAGTTAAAAGCGAAAGATGAGGAAAGAGAATGAGAAAGAGAGAATGGAGCTTCGGAGTTTGTTTGGCTGGATAAATAAATATTTGATTAGCTCAGTTAGAACAAGGAAAGGAAGAAGAAGAAGAAGAAAAAAAAGAAAAAGAAGAAGACGAAGAAAAAGAAAAAGAACAAGGGGAAGAGGTGGAGAACGAGGGAAAAGAACTTCATACGCGTACCATAGTTTATAGGCAGAGTGGAATACAAAATACCAAATAAAAAGTCTCAATGAATGCCTTCACCAAATCCGATCCTCTCTTCAGTTTCACGTTTGAGTCTTTGATATGGAGTTTTCCCTCCGTCTTCCTAGTATTGCTTTTGTTTCTCTTCTTTATTGTTTTACATTGCGTTCTGTTCGTCAACTTGAGAAATAAATATATACGTATGATTTTGTGAGGGAGAGGAAGGAAAAGAGGAGTGTACAATGTACAATGTACATTGTCTGTAGGAATTGTATATATTTATTTCTACACGTGACGGTGACTGTGCAGGTTATCGGATAACATTTATCTTTATACAATGACAATGGACTTGGTTTTGATTTTACTTTCTACTACCCATTCAACATAATCCAATGTTGAGAATCCCCAAACTAAATCAAAGTACTTATTGCATTGCAGAGTACAAAATATCTGTATACTGTATATCCGTATATCCATGTATCCATGTATTTGGGATCTACAGTAGCACACACACACCGTCTCTCCTCGACTCAATCCGAGTTATACGAATTACATTCACTGCTCTGAGTTCAGACAATTTATTTTATTTTATAATTCTATAAAGAATATCTCTAGAGCGCTGATTCCGCTCACATCAGTATTGTATGTACGATACATGTGAAAAGTGGAAACTCTTTTTTTTTTTTTTTTGGAACTGTAAGACTCGGTAAGAATGGACATTCTTTAGTGCGTTTTTCTGTATGCTAACGTTACACAATTACCGGCCTACGCACATGGAATCAAATAAAATGAAAAAAAAAATAACACTTACGATGGGTTAAGTTAGTTGTAAAGAATGGAAAACTTTATTGCTCCAAGATTTCTGATTATCCTTTTGTTGCAGAGAGAGAGAGAGAAACTCAAGCCAAAAAACTTGGCTTGGGATTCCACTTTGGCTTTTTAGAGACTTTACAGCAAAGACGAACACACACATATACATACAATGTATATATATACTCACATGTGTACTTTTTCACATTAATTCCGAGCTTTTTCTTTTGGTCTCTGATCGTTGGCTCTGGCTTTGCTGGTCTTTTGAGATATCAAACAGAGAGGAACCCCTCCCCCCTCCCCCCTCCCCCCAAAGGGAAGGAAAAGTCAAGAGCCTTCAAATAATGTCGTATTGTCGCAAGTAATGGGAAATGAAATAAGATAGTTGGATTCTTTTGTTTTCTTGTTTTCCTATTTATTTCCTGAAGCTCTTAAAATTCTCTCTTTCTATCTCTCTCTTCCTGCTCCCCACAAAGTAGTTAAGTTCCTAATAGTTACTTTTGAAACCTCCCAACTCATATTCTTTAAAACACACACAACAACAGCTCCCTTCTCAGACTTCTTTTCAACTAAAACTAAACGCAAATAAGATTATCAGAAAGAAAGGAGAGAGAGAGAGAGAGAGAGAGAGGAAAGTGAAAACCAGGCCAACCATCAAAAAAGACATTATACTTTAACGTGTTTCATATATCTACAAGTGGACAGTTCCACACACTCTTTCCCCCTCTCACTCCTACGTATATACGTTTTACAATCGAGTTTAAGTTTTTTTTTTTTTTTTTTTGAGTTTCTTCATTGGACAAAGAGAACTAAGAAAAATCTCCTTAATGGTTTTCAAAGTTATCTTTGAGGATATCCCAAATATCTGTTGTACACATATATATATGTAAAGATTGTGTAAAATGTGAAATGTTGACTGTGAGCAACTTTATGATTTTGAAATGCAGCTACAGAGTTACAGACATACAAAAAAAAATGCAGCCAGCACATTCAGAACAGCAGAAAGGAATGAAAAGAAAGTTTGTATTGCGTGTACAGAGAAAGTAAGAGATGTATAGGTGTATGAGAATAGCCGTGAGAAAATTAGTTTTGACAGTCAAAAATGTAGTAAGTTTTTTTTTTTACTTACTTGAGACATAAAGGGGAGAGAAAAAAAGGGACTGGGGAAGAAGCAACAACTAAATAGGATGAGAGAAGTAAGGAGAAATGTTTTGTGTGTATGTGTGTTGTTGTCCCTTTACATTTGAGATTTATTGAGAAAGTTTTCCCATGAGAAAAATCAAGAACGAGTGTTACTTCCAAGTTGGTTTGCCCAACATTTTTTTTTTTTTGTCTATGTTGAAGGTAAGAGCGGAGGCAATATACATAACGAGAAAGACTTGTGTGTGTTAAAGTGAAACGACCAACTACCAAAAAACACTTTCTTCGTGACCCTCAAGCTCTTCATCTCCATTTTATTTTTCCTCTTCACTCTTTTTTACCTATGTCTAATGTGCATCTCAACTAAACACTCAATGTGAGCTCGGAATGACATTAAAAAAAATATGTACATACAACAATGTACTTCACAAGACCACAAAAAAACCTTAAAGAAATGTGTCCCATTTGGAAAAACGACTTGAGTTTTTGCTACGGTTTATTAATGACATGTAAATTACTTTATTCATAGCTGTATTTGTCATATTTGGAAGGACAAGTCACACATAATTGGCATATAAATCATACACTTTCCCCCATGCATTTTTCATCCCTCACCTTGAACTCATTTTGTTGATTAAACAAATTCTGTAAATAGTACTTATACATAATGCATATATTGAAATTGTGTATCACAAATCACATAATCATGTATGCAAGTTCATTACTTTTTCCTGAGGAATTTATGACTGTCACAAAAACTTAACGATGATTGATTTTCACACTTATTTCCTTTTTTCAGAGGCCCAATTGCTCAGTAGCGATTTGGCTACGCTACTCGGAGTTGGAGCGGGCATGACCTTATTCTGTGGTACGTTCATCTTCATCCCCATTATTATTACCTACTAAAATGTGTACCAGTGCAAATACACGGACACTATTATTTTTTGTCTATCATAACAGGAGAAAGTAAAGATAATTTATTCGTGTGTGAAATGTATTATTTGCCGTTACAGGTTTAACATGTTTGGTTCTAAGAATTTTTGCCAGAGCTAGATTTGGACCTAGACATCATCACTATGGTACGTTCAAATACCTGTCCATGCACAAAAAAAACGTTAATTTGTTATAGGAAATGAAAAAGTGCAAAAATGCATGAATTGCCAATAATTTTTCAGTAAATACTACGGGAAATGTTCACCAGGTCAAACTTGATAAATAGTTCCAGTCGAGTTTTATGAATTTAAATTAAGCTTCAACATTTCCCCCCTCCCCCCTCCAACAAACAGAATATATAACGTGAGTTTTTAATGGTTTTTTTTTTTTTTAGCAAATGCTCATCTAGCTCCACCGATTACTCTGTCCACTGACCATGGTAAGTCTCAAGCCCCCCTTCTACTTGTTTTTGTTGTAACGTAAATCCATAAATTAAGGGCGAATTCAGGTATGATAAATCAATAATTTAAGGCGTCTCACATATATAACATTGAAAATGATTTCATTTAGGGTCGTCAGTATATATATTTATATAAATTATTATATAAATACTATTTAATGTTGTACAATGTACCTTGCACTTATATAATTCTATACGAATATATTCTTTATATATGCCAACTAATCTTTAATGCATCTTTCACTATGAATATACTTATCAAAAATCAAAAATCAATGGATAGTTATCAAAAACCTGTACATCGCGCAGAAAGTTCAAACAGTCCATGTATATATATGTATATAAATATGTATAAAATGTAAATGACATAGAATGGAAATATTTATCTATATAGGTACAAATTGATAAAAGAACTAATAGAATTCCGAGTTACTACCGACGCCAACTAATCAACCTTTTGTTTAAATCTCACGTTCAAACCACACTACTATGAACTAATATTACTAGTACTTCTACATACTTCTATACGAGCACGCGAGTCGGAGCATTTCTTTTTCTCTTGTTTTCCCTTATTCCCAAATTGTATATATCCGTACATACCGTGAGAGAGCAAGCTCCCAGTAGTCCATACCGATATTAAAAGGCCAAAGTGAAGAGAGAGAGAGAGATTTGGAGATTTTATCGATTCTCTTGATGAGATTTCATTTTCATTTCTATTTTCTCCATCCCGTGGAAAATTAATTGATTTCCTTTTTGTATAAATGGCAATTTTTCTTGTCATAGTCAGAGCAATCAGTAAGAGGAAGAGCATCATCAGCAGCAAAAGTCAGTAAATGCAGAGAGACAGCTGCTAGAGTAAATAATAAATAATATTATTGTTTCTGTTCCATCAAGCAGACAAATATCGTACTCGCTCGATTCTCCAGTCGTATAGAATCCCCAAACAAACTAAAGTGTCCATACAAATACACACACACAAATACAGATATACAATAAATAGTAATACAGACTAGAGCGACCCGGCCAAAAACAGAAGGAGGAAAAAGTAAAAGCAGAAGCCTTGTATATGAAATTAAGTTAACCAATTATGACATGTTAATTACAAATGGACGAAAGATCTCCCGCTACACTTTACTCAGCTTCTTCCATGATCGTACATAAATACATTTGACAGCCTACACTGTTTTCCCGTTTACGACGACGACAATAATTAATCTCTCGCTCTCGTTCTTTCCTTGCAACCAGAGAGTGTGATGTGGTAAATTTCAAATGAGGACCACCACTAGGCGAGAACAGAAGACAGAGATGGAAAGCTATTCAAATTCTATTTCTATTTGCATTCACTCAACCACTCGACTGACTTTCTCTCTCTCTCGCTCTCTCACTCTCTCTCTTTCTGCCCAAAAACTAAAGCATTTTTTTTCATCAAATGACGAGAGAGAGAGAGAGAGAGAAAGCCATGAGCAAATGCCTTTGGTCGAACAAATTAAATTTTATTCTAGGGAATACAGGGAAAATAATTATATTAGCTCAATTATAACTTATAACACCAAAATGTGAGGACTGGTGCAAGTGCTCTTAGACTGCTGCTTCTGCGACGACGACTAAATATAACTCTGACTTGCTCTCTTCACTCTCAAGACTTGAAATACCTTGAGACATTCTTCGAGTCTCAATCCTAAAATCCTAATCACTCCTTGTTAGTCATTTAATTACATTATTTCTTGACTCGATTTAATGTTGTCATTGTCATGTAGACTATACTATACTCGCTACTCATTGACCTACATATTGGGGCTTGGAATTTTTGACAAACGTTCAAACATCGTATATAGATCCCCCGAATAAGTCGAGATAAAATATGTAAAACATGTATGTATTTGATACGGTTTGTACAGGGACAGTGTAAAAAACATTCACATGTGTTAATGATGCAACTCGAGCATGAATGCATTCTTTCTTCTTGAGCATGAACTGTGTGTGTGTATACAAAAAAAATGTAATTAGCTTGATTAAAAAATAAGTTTCAGTCATTTCTTTTTGCTCCTTTGTTGGAAACTTTTGGCGAGTGATTGTCAAATGATTATTTTGTGTATACATAAGTATATTTAGTAATAAATATATTTCACGTTTTGTTTTTTCAGTCACAATTCCTCACAAATTCCATTTGTTTTCGTTGCAAAAAAAAAAAACAAACAAAAAATGTAATACACACATTTGCATCAGACATGATAACAAAAATTGTAATAGCACACTAAAAATGCAATCACACACAAGCATCTTAAATAACTGGTGAAAAAGAAAGAAATGTATATTTTGTGTGTACTTTGTGTATGATCTCAATTTGTCTGTATATTATGTCAAATCGTGATAGAATGACGTAACTATCAATGCAAAAGGATCTCATTGACTCATTCCATATGTAACAAAAGCTTGATGCATTTCATTATTTGTTCAAAATAATGTACAAAATGTCTCCAGCTCAAATGGAGTTTTCTTCTGGTGGTGCTCGGCAATAAGAAAAAAAAGTCCAGTCATTTTTTTTTTTTACTTTTAACTTGAGAATGTTTTCTTCTTTTGTCTTTTTTTTTTTTTCTTTTTTTTGCTTCCAGAGTCTGAAAGTTCCAGCCTCTCTCACTAACTTAATTTTTTTTCTCAATATGTTTCTATATAGTTGAGTGTAGAGGAAATTCCTAGGATTAAAAAGAATGCCTATATAGGAAAATGAGGCTCATGGTTTTTATCCACCATGAAGGGGGCACTTTATTGTACATGTGCGTTTTTGAAGAATGTGTGTATATGGCGTGAGACACAGCTGTGGGAATGATAAAACTTTACACGATTATATTATTATATATGTTTGCTACGTGTTTCCCCCCTCTCAAAATTTACTCTCTTATGACTTTATTAAAATTCCTTTGCTCACTCACTTTCATAACAAATTCATCACTTATTGCACAGAGAATGTCATGACGCAAAAAACTAAAGAATCTTATTGGTCTATCAATCACTATGTATATATGTATATATATACTTTCTTTTTATGTAGTAATAAAAATGATTATGATCCTCATTCTTTCCCTATTTTTTCTATCTTTCTCTGTGTTTTCACACTCAAATATTCGTCATGGGAAAATAAAACAAAATATTTGTAAGCTATTCTAATATGTATTTTTGAGATTGAGAGATCACCCGTAATATTTTTTATAGCGATTTCATATGAGTATATTCTGTGTAATTGATTTAGTATCTGGTTTAGTCTTTATCTTGAAATGCATGAATGTTAGATGAGATTTGAGGAATATAATATACATTAAAGTTATAATATATGTACAACAAAAAAAAAAAAAAACATGGAAATTCTCTTTGATGTTTAGTTAGAGTTACTATGAAACGATATGTTTGTTTAGACGGAGAGCGAGGGGGCACTTCAAGGCACTCGTCACAGCGAAGTTCCACTGGAGGTTCTCGGAGACCATCCTTACTAGCTCCACCCGCGAGACCAGGTGACCCATTAGGACGTAGGGAATTAACTGATGTTCTGGAGGATCCAGAACTTTGATTGAACTTTGAACTCTTTGATCTCTCTCAAGCGCCTTCCGCATCCGCCTCTGCGTTCTGCTCTGCTATTATTATTATTATTATTATTACAAATTTTATTACTGCCAAATTCCTTATTATTATTTTTTTATTCAATATTTTTCATCTTTGATTGAAATATTTACATAGTATGATTTACATATTTATAATATATACCTATTTTTGCATATGCAAAACCTTTTGAAAATTCTCCATCGTAAATTACTTTTTTATTTTTAAATTATTATTTTACCATTCACAATTTACTGCAACTAACATGTATTTGAATTCTATATGTGTAAACAGATACTCACATGCCTGTACATACAAACAACCAATCACCATCACTTTTATATCACGTACCCTCGCTTATATATTAATACACACACATACACCCACATGTGTATATTTATATCTATATATATATACGAATGATTTTGCTGGATGGCTTCATTTGCTGGCTGCTGCTGCTGCTGTTCACTGCTCAATTTGACTTCAAAAAAAAAAAAAACACAATAAAGCCAAAAAAATATCCAATTTAAAAAAAATCCTCCAAAAAAATCCATGAAATCAAATGAATGCTCAATAACATACAAATATATCGAAATATTTTATGTTCTTCTTCTTCTTCGTCTTCTTCAACATTGAAAAATACGATTGGATTCGAAGAAGGGGGGTCCAGGAGAGCGAGTAATTCTTCCATTCGAAGTACGAGTTCGGCCCGAAGTTATTCGTTGAAACATCACAGTGCACATCATCACTATCATCATCATCGACCATCGGATCCGGAAACGCATTTGGGTCTGAATCTAGCTAATTTGACCATCAACAGTCATCCAAAATCGGACACAAATATCTCACCATCAGGTCATCCAGCACACAGTCCGAACAAGGCATGATTTTTTTTATTTTTCGTTATTTATTATACCTGTATTATACATTAATAAACAGAAGATAAAATATATATGTACCTATATGTATATTTATTGGATTTTGTATCATCATCATCCTGTACATTACATGTATGTTCGACAATATGAAATCTGTTTTCTATTCCCTGTATGAGTGCCCCGCCCCCTTTCTTTCCTTTCTTTCCTCCCCATGAAAATTATTACACGTGTGTATACTCTCCCCCCATTTATCTCTATATGTGCTCTAAATTTAGTGATCTGTGTACGTAGACGATAATTTTATATTGTCGAAAGTATACTTGAACTTTTTTCTCTTGAGGAACTAAAATATATATATACGTATATAAACATGTACTTTCTATGTAAGTGTGCAATTTACACGGCATTGTTTTAGACATAGAAGTAGATTTGTAGTGCAATTTAAACTTTTTAGTACATGTTCAAACGGATATGTACGTAGGTAATTACATTCAGATTTTATTTAATATTTGGACACTATAAGATCAAACAAGAAATAAAGTTCAAATAAAATTACATCAACATGAACGCGTGTGTGTGAGTGCACTTTCGATACACAAGGAAATTTAAAGTCGTATCGGCTGTATACTTGCATTGATTGTAAGTGGGTAGAAAAGAACTCACACACCCATATAGAAAATCATGTAATTTCTCAAACTTTTCCCAAAATGATTTGTCTGAACTATTGAAATATCCAAATGGTACTTGAGCAGTTCACTTATCAATGTGTAATTCCATTGCATGAATTTTCCCATGGTCTGTAAGAATTAACGTCGAAAACACTCTTTGATCCTAGGATGAAATTAATTTAAAAGTTTTCCTCTGTCACTTTCTCTATCTCGTTATACATTCCATATATACATATATATCTTTCTGACACTTTATGTGTACTCGTCTTTCTGGCTCAGAGCTTTTTCCACAATGGAGTCTCAAGTATTTAGTCGTGACATTTACAGTTATATCCTCCTAAACATAAGCATGTGTCGTCAGACAAATACACACACACACACATACATAATCATACTACAATCATAAGACTACATTCAACCTGTACATAGATATTCGCATCAGCATTGACATTTTCGGTAAAACAAAGTTGAAAGTTTTTGTTCTAAAGTCTATATACGTGTGAAAGTGAAAAGTAAAAGTAGATTATGCACATATCTTTCTCTGTTGCTTACTGTTAGTAGTGAAAGTAAGTTTTGTGTGTATGTGTGTGTCGTGTGTCTTTCTATCTTTTTGTGAGTGAATGTGTGTGTGTGTGCGTGTGCTCAGGAGTCAGGAGCATTGGCTAACTAATTGTGAGTTTTAAAAGTAGTTTTCTAAGAGCAAGCTGAGTTGTTCTCGTAACCAGCACCACCAGAAATCAGTCTCCTCCAGACAAAATGAGATCAATATGTATGTATACATTACATTTGTATTATATGAGACGAAAAAGATTTTTTACGTACATACACACATTCTTAGTGTCATGAGAAATTCGAAAATGTCGTAAATTTATCAACTTTTCTCCTTCCACGCGTATATAATTAACCAATGAATGTGCACCCTGTAGAAAATGTGTAGACTTGTCGTATCATAATGTGTATATCTGTAAAATCTGTATATGTACATAGTGTTACTATTTTATACATGTATACATATCACATGTGTAATATGATGTAGAGAGACTCTCTCAAAGGAAATGTTCATTTTCAATTTAACTTTTTGATTAGTTGAACTGAGAAAAGAAATATACTGTGCTAATTCTTCTTTTAAGAAGTCATTAAATGTATGAGAGAAAAATCATTTTATCATTTTATCATTTTCAAATTCTTTTATAGTGTCATTTGTATAGTTATGGAGAATTTTTTTTCTTTACTCTGTATCCTGTCTGTCATTCTCCCATTCCACCCTTTTATGTACTTTTGCATGTAAAATAATGTCATGTGTGTGAGTAAAACATATATACTCGAGCTCTTATAGAAATGACTATTTATTTCTTTTGAGGATACTTGGGAAAACGTTGAGTATAGTCCATGTGCATGAATAAAACTTTTGGAGTAAAAACCAAGAGGAATAAATCCTGAATAATTTGAGTTTGAGTACAGTTCACCGATACCAGATATGTATATTAGGTAGTCTTTTACTCGTGCAATTTCTAGATGTGTTGTACTTATATAGTAAAACGAAAAAATGTAAAGAGATTTTGGGGAATTATTTAAAACCGTGAGAGTGTACACAAGATCCAAGTCTGTAAGTAAGTCATCATTACATACCGAAATTGAGAAATATCGTCAAGTTTTTTCCGCAGAAAACAGTTCAAACTGACAATTCACAAAAAGTACCTATTGTAAATGTCGGAAATTCCACTTATGGTGCTTTTTCTTCTTCTTCTCTATCTTTTCTATATGTATTCACTTACACAATAATAAAGTTGTTGAAGAAAAAGGAATCTAATTTGTAATTTGTGGAAGTGATTTTACTAATACTAGATTTTCTTGTTTTCTCTACGTATAATTTGCAGGCTAAAAGGAGCGGATCAGCAGGAGCCATCTAAATAAAGAGATCACGCTGTGCAAGCAACAAGCAACCACAGATAGAAAAGTAAAGAAAGGCAGGAAAATTATATTGATGGTGAAGAAAAGGATTGGATGATGCAGAGAGAAAGAAGGACGAAGTCCTCAATCTATATATAAGCTCGACATTAAGAGTCCTTGTTAATTCTTGCTGAGAACAAATAAATAAATAAACGGAATCAGACAAGGAGACAGGATTTCTTTGTACTTACTTCCACACCACTACGATTATCTGCAAATGAATAAAATTATACCCCATAATATATTAAACATATATAGAAAGAACATCTTTCCAAACTACAAATGCAAAATAAAAACTGAACCACACAGCTAAAATATGAAATAGAAAACACGTTACAAAAAAATTATAATAATAATATATACTAAAAAAAATGAATGCAATCTATTAAACTACAGTGGTTGATGAATTTTAACTCGAAAAATAAATAAATACATACATATACATTAATATACAGCTGAAGAGAAACTCGTTGTGGATCCGTGCCAAAAAGATGAATATTATTAAAAACTAAAAAAATTAAACAAATCGTTTTTAAAAATGGATAAGAAAAAATTCAAATTTTGTAATTTTGTTTTGCATTTGGCGTTGAAAGTACCAAGTTAAAATTATGATAAAAGAAAATGTGTACGTATTGTAGATTGAATTAGAGACTGATCAATCAATTTTCAGTTTCTAAAAAAAAAACACCCACACACATCCAAACATACGCATGCATATACAAATCGAATTAAAAAACCGTGTGTTGCAGCGAAATATGACACAAAAAAATACATGATATTTACACAATATACGCAGCTTCAACTCGTACTGTGCTGTTGATAATAATATATTAAATTACTAATAATTGCTATAATAAGTACTAAATAATTATTATTGTCGTAAGTTTATTATTTCTAATTCTAATAATAAAAATAAGAAAAACTCGTGATTATTATGTGTATTTAAAATTGAATTGTATTGAGAATATGTTCAAAGTCCAAAACAAAATCGTTATATTTACTTTGTCAAATTAAATGGAAGTTGAAATTATTGTTGATATACACCTCAAAATAAATAGAGAATGTTATGTGTATATGTGTTGAACATAATAAAGGTAAAGTGTGGGTTCTCATTTTAGTTTTCCCATTTTTAATTGTCTCGAGTGTTAAATGTACTTATATAAAATTTTTGTACTTTGTCAATTACTACGGGAGAAGAAAAAATAATATTTGTACTATATACCTACAGCATATTATATATATATATGAGGGAAAACAATTTACAAAGTATGATAATACATATTATGTATCATTATTATATAATAGAGAAAGGAATGTCAAAGGTATACTTAAGGAAAGTACGAAAAATAAGTTTAATTAATTTAAGTATATTATAGGATAATAATAATTAATTTGAAACAGTGAGCATATAGTTGGTCGATAAAATTAGTATTATTGCATAATTTCAAGTATAATTTAATATCGATAGAATTAACATATTAACTGTTCTCCCCAGATGACCCAGTACATATTTGATAGATATATTTGACACATATTACGTGCAAGAATATCGAAGAGTGAAAGAGTTACGTTTTTCTACAAACAAAAGTATATGAGGAGATAAAAAAGAAGTAAACTATGGGGCTGTTCCTGTTTCTGATGATGGCAAATAGGGTTTAACATATCTGAAGAACAAAAAAAGGAGAGACTATTTACATGCATGTGGCCATGCGGAAATGAAGAAAGCATTGGGAAAAGTCCAAATTGTAATTCGTATCGGGGTGAAAGGAGAAAAGAGAAAGTCCTTCATCCCAAATAGAAAATCATGATGAAAAAAATTAGCCATGCTGTCACTCCACATCTTTAAATTCTATATAACTATTTGGTATAGTGTATTACGTACAACGTATGAGTGTAGCATTTCCTCATAGACACACACGATATTATGATATGCTCTCAGCAGTGAGACGGAGAGAGAAAGATTTAAAAAGTAGAGATATTGTGTAATAAACGACACATTAAATAGATTGGGAATATAAAGATTCGAGTTTGCATACCCTACACGTACAACTGACGAATGAAAATGACCATCATGATGACGACTGCTGTTTTAAGTTTAATTTATATGCAAATTAATTACCACGAAAAAAATTGTGGTTCGTGGTGCATTGTGATGAGCGTATTTGATATATATATGTCCCGTTTCACTTATATAATGTAAACGCCAACTAATTGTATAAAAAAAAACCCCAGTTAATGCTACCTATACATATATATATTATATAAAGAAATATTTAAAACCAAGCTGTGCTTTTTATTATTGAGATGAAATGTAAAGGAAATTATATAATGTGGTCCTTTTTTCATTTTGTAAAAGGAATATTTTGTACACATTTCCTTACCCTACATGTGTGTAAAGTGTAAACGAGGATGAAACCCAACCATGAAATAATGTCGATTTTTACCCCCTTTTCACTTATGTGTTAAATAATAATTTACTAAATCATTCCACTATACCAATACCTACTTTGACTAATATTGTGTACATAAACCGTGCAAGAATTTTACAGAATAGTAACTGTAAAATTAGTTCATGTCTTACTAATTACATACGCTATAATAGGAAGATAAGTTTGACATGATGTATAGTATTCCCCTCGACAAAATGACAAGGTGAGAAGATTATAAAATTATTATTATTATATTACTGTAGAATGAGCAATGGCAGAGTGATAATCATATAATAATTTTAAATATCCCAAGTCAAATATGTGCTGGAGTTAAAATCACAGCTCCTTCAAGGAAATCTCCATGCATTCAAATGCGCATTGAAGGCGACAAATACATTTTTTTTACATAGTCAGGCGCTTGAAGCTAGTGATTTTTTTTATGTTCTCCGAAGGCCCTTGAGTTACAAAACCGAACGAAAATCCGATAAGGAATACCCAGGTGGAGAGAAACTCTTTAAATATATTTAGAATTTGATTTGTATATTAATTTTAACGGTACATAGAAATTTGCTTCGAGAAGCTATGAATTATACTCACTGTTATAAACTAAATAAATTGATAAAACTACCTAGACATATGATGATACCTACAGAAATTTCATGGTATTTAATGTTAATCGTCTGTTGTTTTTGTCTTTGTTTGGTTATGTGTACTGAACACGTACGTGAAAAAGGTGATAATAAAATAAATGTTTAATTCTGATTTCAAATAATTGCCACAATCATGAAAAACAAAATGAGGTAAGTATTCATACTTCATTTTTTTTTTTCATTTCAACGAATTCACCTTCATTGACTTCCTTTTCCTTTCATGCATATAGGAGTTTCAAGGCTTTTCCTAAAAAAGTTTTAGTATGGACAGCAATGAAAGAATTTTTGAAATACATTTTTCAGGTATTTTGTTGTGTGCTGAGTATTTTTTACTAAATTCATCTTTTAGTGTACATTATTTCGATTTCTAAGGAAATCGACAAAAATAATTTTTCTCTTACAAAATGACCAAGCATAAAAAGAAATATTTCTTCGTTTTACATTAAAAACGAAGACGTCATGATTCAAATTGCGATTCAAGTTGGAATTATGTGCACACGAACTTCTAACATATCTAACATTTTACAGTTGAAAATTTCAACTTGACATTGCCTCATTCATCTTTTTTTGGTAGAATAATAATAAAAATAGGCGTTAAAATTGATGGTATACATTCACGGTAACATCAAAGTCAATAATCCAGAATTAAATAGAAATTGTATCATTTCACACATAGCGATCCCACAAACATACATTTCCACATGCAAACAATATTTTTTATGAGCAAATTAAGTATGATTGTAAGTTATTTATAACAGAGGTTCATCATCTCCATCACATTTTGATTTTGATTTTTTAGATTTCTTTTTACGTTTCTCTTTTGGAATTAAGGCTTCCGGGTGTTGAGCTAAATATTTATCTTGCGCTGCAAGTCTAGCTAATTTCCCAGATAATTTATGGCCAAATCTAGCAGCTCTGAAATTCATTGATAAAATCTTGGTGAGCCTTACTATGATTTAAAATTTGGGTACATAGTATGTACTACGTACACTTAATATGCAAGTCATAAGTAGTTACATATTACATTCATAGTAGTAAAATAAAAACTTACTTGTGAGCTGTACGTCCACCACATGCTTTTAAAAGCTCTTCATCATTTAATTGTGAAATTTTAGGTGGAGGAGGACCGTCCTCATCACTACTTGAACTGTCGTCAATAAGTTTTCCTTGTTGTAAAGTTCCTCCCTAAAAAATATAATGTTCTATATATTCTATTTGCATTCGAAGGACGTCAAAATTTTGTAAATAAACGCTTACTTGCGTAAAATATTATGCTAACCTTTGAAAATTCCGTAAAATTAGCCTTCATCATCCTTTTTCTCATCTGTACTAGTGGTGTTTCTTTAGAACTAGGATCTTGTGGAGTAGTCAAAGTTGTTTTATCCAAATTGGATTCCACATTTATTCTTTTTAAGCTGTCATCATACGCTCTAGTCCACCATGTGTCTGTCAGCTCTAAAATTAAAATGAATTAAATAAACAACCATTTTTTCAATTCATTACAAGATTATTAGAACATGAATTTATTAATCCAATTTGCCTACAATAATAATACCTTTTCCCAATTCGAATCCCATTCCTTCTTTCCCATGTTTGTAGTGAGGTTTGATGGCATTTGAAATACCTTCATTTCCTTGCTTCCCCAATCCATCTCCTGAAAACGGTTTAACCAAAAATTAGAATTTTGTACAAGAACTTGATGAAAATAAAAAATAACTAACGATAGTATCGTTACGATACTTGAGTATATTTTAGATTTTATTCGACAGCATTTTTTTTTTTTTTTACCTTCTCGCCAACCATACTTCTCCAATTGTTTCCTTGCGAAATCCATTTGAGATCAACAGATACACTTACTCTAATTGTACTTAAACTGTTCACGAGTACAGTTAATTTAAAGTATTTAAAAACGCAATTATGAATTATTATTATTTCAAACCCCTAAAACAGACAAAACTTTAACAGGAATTTGAAGAACAGCGACCAGCGACAGCGACACACAAACACATGTATTGTATTTGAAGGCGACCGCAGTTCAGCATTGCATTCCTTGCTGTTCCATGAGCCGCCAAACAAATATTTTCAATATTTTCAATCGCAAAAAAAAAAAATTGTGACTATTTGTGGCAAGATTTCTCATAAATATATTCTTAATTTGCAGCTGAAGTCTGATAGTCACATAAAACTTCATTAGTTTTTATTTTACTAGTGTCTACAACTATTAACTTTAATGTACGAGGAACGGCAAGATTAAGAAGATATTGACAAAGTCCGTCATCCAATAATTCCAATTGTTATTTCTATACCAAAGAGAAAAACTTGTATTTATATGTAGTGAAAAAGATGTATGTAGTATAAACATTTATACTAATATTATTATTACAAAATCATTCAATTTAATTGACATTCTTAATTACTTACAAATCCGGGTAAGTACTTCATAAGCAAATCAATCATTTAGTGTGTGAAAAAATATTTGGTAGTGTCCCATGTGATCGTCAGCCCCGGCTTATTCAATTGAAAATTTGGGAAAAAATCAGTGTTTGTTATCATAATTGGGAAGAATGTCTAGAGAATTTGAGAGTGGACCTGATAACGAACCTGGAGTGGCTCAGCATGGTCGACAAGTAATAGATCATAGACAACAAGGACAACGACAAAAAGCGGTAATAAAATCAAGAAGAAAAATATCCTCTAAAATTATTAATAGTAGTGACATATGCAATATACAGTCGTTGTTTTCGCCATGACTATTACGTCACAGTGTTTACATTTTTTGACGTCGTCGGGGACCCCCCAGATTACACCGAATTGAAATTCGAGGAATAAAGTCAGTGTTATATTCCCATTCCTCACGTTTCCTCACGTTGCGTTGCCCATTCCGTCCCGATATTGTTATTTTCCCTTTTACCATACTTTTTGTGTTAATTCCTATAGATGTATTATGAAGAAACGTTTCGTTTTTAAATGTTTACACTTTCTTGTGTCTGCATTAATTATGAAGGCTGTCTTAAGTAATATAAATTTCAATTAATACATTATCATTTCTATTGGTTTTTATGGAATGCAGTACAAGTTCACACCAGAAGAAATCCGTGTAATTAAACAATGCAATCGAGACAGTTTTTGGCAACGGAGTTTGCCATTGCAAACTCTATTAGCAGGTGGAACATGGTGGGCTGTCAAAGCAGGTAAATTTTTACATTATATATACATTTTTTTAATTTGCAATAATTATGACTTTTGTTTTTAATTTCATATCGGTTTTCTAAATTATATTTTACATTCTTTTTTAAAGGTTATCTGAAGCCTAGCCCTAGGTTCGGTCCATGGACTAAAATTTCTATAGGTAATAATGATTCTGTGCTTTTTGGAACACAAAAGTCATAATACTATTGAGTGTTTTAATACTATTATTTTGTTGCATTTGTAGCTATTGGCATAGGATATTTTTGTGGAAAACTGTCATACCAGATGAAATGTATGGATAAGATCAAACAATTACCAAATAGTCCGTTAGCGGAAATGATTAGGAAGCGAGAAGGTGGAGTAGCTGGTATGATTGCAGAATCGTAAGATAATAATACTCTAAAGTGATGTAAAATTATTAAACATTAATTAAACATTCATACAATTTAAGTATAAATTTTGATTGTATTAAGGTTGGCTTTGGAACCAGGATTTTATAGTGCTGAGCCAACAGCTGCTGAATCTAGCGCGGCTCGGTCATCACAGCCATTAATTAATATGGACGTCATGGACATTCGTCCGATGACAGCGTTGGATACCGAGTCATCAAATTCACCTTATATGGGGAGTGATACTGGGAAAATTGATTCAACAGATCAAATGTTGAATGATGATAATCTACCTGCAAAGCCTCCACCGTTTGCCACATCTTATGATGACCTGCGTCGACAGAATAGACTAGAGTATGAAAGTCATCGACATCCTCCTTCGAATATCGCTCAACAACCAACACAAAATGAGTGAGTTGAACTAACTACTATGAAATAATTGAAAAATAAGCATAATATCGAAAGTTATCTACGTCTTATGGATATTTTCATTTTCATTAGTTAATATCATTAATATCATTCTGTCTTTTTTTCTGTAGACCCATGCGGCGAACTGCTCCAGTAACGCGAGAAAATCCTCCAGTAGCAGCAAAGAGGAAAAATATTTATGGGGACGTTTGGGATGATAATTCACAACCGTAATTGTAATGATTATTATTTGAAAAAATTTATTTCAGAATTGTAATTTTGAAAAAAAATTCTACTTGTTTAGCTCGTAGCTTGCAAAGACTAATAATCATTATTAATTTTATCCGATTTTATGTTAGTGTCAAGTTGACACTGTCAACTAATAATAAGTTTATCTACTAGCAATAATGAAAAAGTTAGGGAACACGTATCATGTAAAGATGTCAGTCATAATTTAGCGGAAATTATTATTACAAACATCCTCAACTTATTTTTCATTTGTCTATATTCGAGAAAATATATTATGGACAAATTTCTACAATATAGTACCGATATGATGTAGACCACAGAAGAGATATTTCCCCTTTAAGAAATAATTTCCTCTTTGATGTAGACTATATCCGTGCTTAAATAAACCTTGAAATTGCTTGAAAATACAATGAAAGAAAATTTGTAGAAAAATAAAAGAGGTATACTTCAAAATCAAAATATCTGCCCAATATTTAGGATATATAATATATAATAATATTAAGTATCCTGGGCAAAACCAGGATCTATAACAATGTCCCATCATATCATATCTATAATCTGCTTTCAAAATACAAAGAACATGGTCGGTCTTGCCGCGATGGCGAACGGCGAAATCTTTGTTTTATTGGGCGTTAGAGTGTAGTCCGGACCTGGATTTGGATCCGTAAGCTGGCTCAAAATTGAATCTCAATTACATGGCATTCAAAAAATGTGAACATTTTCTGTGTTCAAAACACATGTTTATTTGGAGGCAGTGATGTTGGAACACAAATTAACGACTGGAATGACAAATTATTCGTGGGGTTTTTCCAATGCAGATGATGCGGATGGTGCCAGTTACAATTAAAATGATAGAAATGAAGAATTCCAAACTTCTCAAATTAGTGTGTGTCTACCCCGAGAAAATACAGGGAAATGATTAGGAGTAAGAAAACCATGTCTGTCCTTGTACGACGAAAAAGTGTGTACGTAAGTTCTAACGTCATCATGAAATTCATTAATTTAACTTCATAGCCCCCTTTCTTTTTAATTGGAATTCTTTTGAAAGGCCCGAATGAAAATTTTATCGAAGAACAACCAACGAACATGTCTCATCTCATTTCCAGCTTCCACTAAGTTTCCCAAGGGATCCAAAGGAATGAAATGAAAATGGAAGGTAATGATATTCTTTATCTTCCCTCTTTTCTTTTCTCTCTTCCTTGATTCTCGACGTACTTACGTAATGAATTGGACTGTTAGCTTTCTTGTTGAGCTTGTACATACTCTGTGTCGTCGTTTCACAATCGTATAGTGTCAAGTGTAGGAAACGAGGTGATATATTGGTAAATGTAGGAAAATTTAATAAAAAGGGTCCAGAGGGTAGCGATAGCGACGCATTTTCGACTGTCTCTATCTTTCTCGCCATTCCAATAAAGAGTTTTATGTGTTCCGTCCACGACTGAGGTTTTTATCACAATCAAAGAGGACTGTCGGCCGAGGCCAGAGTACCACAACCGATGTCAACATATCGAGGTGAAAATTTACATTCAACCAACTTGCTCATACTCCAACTCCTAATAGTTTTCTGAACATATTGGTCACAGATAAAACCCTCGAGAAAAAAAGAAAGCGAAGAAAAAAATCCATAGTCATATCAATAACATGTGGAGAAATATCTAGTAGAGTCTACAGTGTATACTCTACATCTACACCTACACAGCTAGAACTCGTGTGTGAACTATAGAAATTAGCTTAGCTATACAACAAATCTACCCGAGAAAATTGCGTAGCTCTGTCTTCCTCATAGACCATTATACATACAGATATAGTCAATAGTCACACACATGATACTATACTATATCATAACTGTAATCCTCCTCTATTCCTCACTGTTTCATATCGAATCCCAGCTATTGGTTTTTTTTTTGGGCCCAATTCTCACTTCTTTATCCTTTCTCGGGTTCAACTACTCTCCCGCATACAGGCAATTCGCCTACTCTCAAATCCAAAAGTAGAAAATAGACGTAGACATAAAGTAAAAGTAACCACAGCCAACCACTAACCACGAAACTGAAAACCGAAATTTACGGAGGAACAGCACATGCTGGATATTGTAAGTATCACAGGAGTATAGATATATGACCATTAACCACACATACGTACATATTATAGTTTTAGTACACACTGACAAAATATATCCGACCACAATGGATCAGGAGGTTCCAAAAAAGTTTTTCATCTAAATCTACTCTCTCTCACTCTCACACACACACATGAACACGACTATTGATATACCAACATAATGGCGTTTATCTATAAAAGACATGAATTTATTCCGGATCACACCCATTGTGTGTTCTCACCATTATGAAAATGTGACGCTTCTTCCCATCACGTCCTACTCTTTCATCGTTTTACCAACGAATCCATCTTTAGTCTGTACGATATATATATATATATATAAACATACATACAATGAGATATCCAGTGTATACATGCTCGTTTGGTCGTTGGTCGCTTACTCGTTTTTTTGTCGTCACATGTATACGATATCAACGATATGATGGATAATACAATAATGATAATATATTGAAAAATCAAAAAACCTTCCTTTCATAGTCGCTGTCGCTTGTCGTTTCCTTTTTATTATTAGCAATTTATACAAACTGGGGTTTCCTTTTTGTATTTTAAGGGTTTCTTCTGTCCTCTGGTACTTATCTGATCATGTTTGACACAAGCCAAAACAGCAAATAAAATCCCGGATCTTTTGTTATCAATGCTCAATACATAGATAGATAGTTTGTACGTGTGTAGGTACGCGCTTGTTTTTAACACATAATGCACTCACCATCACCACATGATATTACGTAATAATTTTATATAGTAAAAAGTTTTGTTTTTTTTGTATTCAATCTCTATTATTACAAAACATAGGCTTGCAAGCGATTCAATGACAAAAATCGGATGATCCCTGTTATAAATTGTGTAGGAATACGTAATATCTGTACATGTAGGTATGTATTTGGGGAACTGTAAATTATTAAAGTCATTTAATTGTGGGATGGGTTCATTTATGGCTAGGTGAATACATCTATCGCTGATCTATCGTATACTGTGTAATGTGAACATGCATCTGAAGATTTACAAAATACCCGAGTTTTTCCCTCATCTAATGTTTTATCACCGGCTGCAAGCTGTACGGGTTATTCTTACTGTGTGTGTGGGGAATGGGGAGTATAGGATAGAGAAGATGACTACACTACTACCATAGCTTATAGAATACATAGTTGTGGAACTATTCAAAAAAGTTTGAAGCCCAAAATGGAATATGCGCGTGAT